>JAHWFO010024136.1:74837-87433 GCA_023313115.1 Rhysida immarginata
TTTCTCTCTCTCTCTCTCTCTCTCTCTCTCTCTCTCTCTCTCTCTCTCTTTCTCTATTTAATGCACATTTTCTAATCTATTGAAGTTGATGAGAACCGAAATAGAAAAGAAATAAAGCCATTAAAACTTTTTCTTCATAAATTAACGTTTTTCAAATGAATTTAAGAACACTTTCTTTTACAAAACATTAAAAACAAAACGAAGTTTTGAGACAGACGATGTTTACATATATTAGCAATTCAAAACCCAAAATTATATTTCATGTGGCATCTTATAACTCCAGTGAATGTTTATCACAGTTCTATGCTTCTATGCTTCATGTGCATTAGTTACGAGGTTTACACATTAATAGTTTCACTAGCTATTCACAACGAATATGCATTAGATAACAATAGAGGAATTAGCTATTCAAAACGATAGTACTAACACCAATAGAGATGGATAACAATTACCTATTGAAAGCAATTAGCTACCGGTCACTTCGGAATCCGGCAAAAACGCTCACCGGACAAAATCCTCTACACTTCAGTGCAAGTGCGAAGGAGGGCGAAATTACCAAAATCAAATTTTGCTTCAGTACAATTGAAGATGTTGAAATCATTAGAAACAAAACATGACATTTGGTTTATAAGAAGCAGCCGACCTTTCCTTCACACTGATTGCTTTTTCTCGTGCTACGCCTAAGATTCGATAGTCCTCATCAGAACTGTCAGGATCTTCCCTTTAACATAAATTCCCTGTTGAATTTATAATTTTTATAATTTTTCACAACTAGACAATAGCATTTTCATTATTGGTTAAACCTGTCACATACAGTGGTGGAAACAAGCTTGAGACCGTCTCAATTCAGAAAATAAGCAAATTAAATTGAAAAAATTTTGATAAACTAGGGCGTGTCTAAAAAGTCCGACTGATCGCCAACAGGTCACGTGGTACGATCGGCGATCGGTCGGCGGCCGTTTGCTTCCGTTTGCGTGTCACTATACATTTTGATGAAATCATTAATAAATTTCATTTATTTGCACACCCAAACACACCCATAGTGAATGTGTGGATGGGAGTTACACAGTCAACGGTCTATGGGCCCTTCATGTTTGCCCAGGGGACTATCAATGGTACCGTGTATCTCGACATGTTGGAGCAATTCCTGGAGCCACAGTTGAGAGATGAAGGATTTAGGATACCGTTGTGTTCCAACAGGATGGGGTACTATCCCATTTGGCCAACATCGTTGGGACTACCTGAATCGCGCATTCCCAGGCAGATGGATTGGTCAGGGCTTGCCAAGACTGTAGGCTCCACAGTCCCCAGATTTGACCCCATGGATTTCTTTGCGTGGGATTATATCAAGTCCAAGGTGTACCAGGTCAGGATTACGCACCATTGCACAGCTGAAACAACGGATTACAGCCGCGGTGGAGTACATTACACCGCAATGGTGCGCAGTGTTTTCCGGGCCACGGTGGAACGCTGAGAGCTGTGCTGGGATGTGAAAGGGGGACACGTTGAAATTTACTAAGAATGTATCCTGGTATGATATCTGGTTGATGCATACTGCAATTGCTGCAATAAAACGGAGTTTTCACCAAAATGTATAGTGATTTTATAATCACCCTGTATTTCCAAAAAAAAGTTAAAAATAATTGCAAAATAAAATAAACGTATGAAGGCCGTGAAAGAAGTTGAGACCAGGATGGATTTTCCTTTAGAATCATTAAAACTTTGTGGATCAGTAATTTGTTGAACGTGCTCTCACTTCAATAACATCAATGAGTCTCTTCGGCATGGATTTCACAAGATCTTGAAGTTTTGCAGAGTTATTTGGTCCCACGCGGTCTATATAGCTTTTTTCAGATCGGAGACGCTTTATGCTGTTTTTTCATGAGCATAAACCACTCGAACTAGATAACTCCAGGGCCGCCTTTTAGGTCCCCTGGGCCCCAGGGCTCACTCCTACAACTGAGGGAACAGGACCTCCTCCAACTGAGGAAACTGAGGAAACAGGACCCTCGGACCCGGGTGCACCCATGCGGAAAGATGGCACTGGATAACCCCAGAAATTTTCAATCGGGTTAAGGCGTAATCGCCGAGAGAGAAGGCACACCAAGTTTCACATCAAAATAGGCTAAATATGTTATTTTTTGACAAAGGCTGTGATGTTAGTTCTCAACTTCTGTGGAGTGTACAGAATACATCAGGATTACGCAAGCGCTTTCGACAAGGGCGTTTTCTTGTCATCCGTTGGTTATTAGAGAAAAGTCTTCATGCGAGATCGTAGAACGAGAACAGCATTGATAAAACTGAGGGTTAGCGAGAATAACTCATGTTTCCTGCAAAATAAAAATGATTTCAGTACAATGATTTACATGTAATAGTAAAATGTATGTACTAAATACACACAAACAAGAAACACAGATACATACGGTTGTCACCTCCTGGGGGGGGGGGGGGGGGCTAATTTGAACCCCGAAGAGCGTGTTTTTTGACTGTATCTCAAAAACTAGAGCCAATCGAACAAAACCAATTGAAAAATTACTGCACTCAAAAATTACCCTGAAATTTTTGAAATACTCTTGGCAATCCAAAAAAAAACTTTACGGATGATGCAATAATTTTAATTTTTCATCATACAAAATAAACTCTTTTGTGAATTTAGATACTGCGAAAAGCTTGCACGTGCCGTATTTGTGGTTTCACATTCGATTGTGAGCACAAACGCGAGTAAGGAGACGCACCTTAAGAATAGACGTTGTGTTTTTACTCGACATATCGAGAGACACGATACCCGTGCTTATATTTCATACATCAGATATTATACAGTATTAATCAGTATTACCGATGTACATGATTCTGTAGAGTCGTTCATGGATAAATAAATAAAAGGTTTATATACTGTATAAGATATTTATTTGTTTGCTGCATCTAAAAACATTATCATGATTCAATGCTTCGAACTGCAGATTCGAAACTAAGTCACCATTTTTATAGGTGTATTCAATAGGTATATATCTTAATTCCGTTAATAAAGACCATTTATGAAACTAATCAGGCCCTAACCTAATTGCCAATTACATCACTACTAATCAATCAGTCAGTGTCAAGATATACAGATCGGCCTCGGTGGTTCAGTGGTTGCGTGATCGCCTCTGATGCCCAAGGACGCGGGTTCGACCCCGGCCGAGGACGACGAGGATTTTTTCAGGGGGAAAATCCTGAGATCACGCGCTTCTTTTGGAAGGGAAGTAAAGCCGTTGGTCCCGTGTAGTCGTTTGCCGGCTGCACGTTAAAGAACCCTTGTGAGGCAAAATTTGCGGCCCCTATAACGCCGTCCTGAAATGACCATAGCAGTTAAAAAGGACGTTAATACCAAATAAACCACCAATCAATATATACAGAAGTGCAACCATTGGTTCTTTCAGCCTACTGATATTATTTACTATGCCAGGAAAACGCAAATGGCTGTCTTTGTGGAAGCAAATGTTTCTCTAAACTCACTGGATCTGCTTAAAAACTTTATGAAGATTTAATTTTCACAAGGAAGACATGAAAGTGCAAAGTGACTTAGAATTTTTTTATAAAGAAATAAACAGACCTGTTTTTAATTTAATCTGTTACGTATCTGTTGACTTGTAATTTATTTGATTGAACCTATACAGGGTGAAAATTAATTCCACTGCCAAACTTGGAGAGGTAGTAGGGATAGTCGAAACAAACAACTTTTCTATATACCAGTTTTGCGAGAAATATTTATTTTCCAACACAGAACATTTACAGCAGTTGTTCAAAGTGTTTGTGTTATTCTACACATAGCGGTAGTGGCAAGTGAAGAGACCATCCTTGGTGAACTGTGCTTCATCAGAAAACAAAACAAGTTCACCAAACGCGAGATTGACGGCAACATTCCGAAGATACCAGTCGGAAAAGTGCACACGTAGTTGGTAGTCGTTGGGTCGCAAAGCCTGCACAGTCTGTTCGTGGTATGGATGTTGCCCATTGTCATGCATGATGTTCCAGACAATTGTTTGACTGGTCCTCACAGCATGTGCGACTGCAGGGGTGCTTGTTGAGGGATCCTCTGCAAACCGTTGCAGTAACTCCTCTTCCACACTCCTGTCCTGGAGTCCTGCTGTAACTGTTCTGCGTTGGTAAATAAACTTTTCTCGCAAAATTGGTATAAAGAAAAGTTGTTTGTTCCAAGTTTTCGACTATCCCTACTACCTCTCCAAGTTTGGCAGTGGAATTAATTTTCACCCTGTATTTAACGACTACTTTGCTTGGTCCCGTGGCTGATCATTATAGACATGTTTTACTGTATGTTTATGTAAGATTTCGTACATTGTCTAAACATATAGTCTTTTTTGAAGTTTCACGTGTTTTGGCTGCCAAGCTGCCAACTCATTAAGATAAAAATATTAAATAGTTGTCCAAATTGTACATTATTTCATTAAAATCACCTTAAGACAGTGGATCGGATAATATGGAGGCTCCCATAATCGGTGTTCTACTGTACTCCAAATTACTCACCGACCTAAAAATTTGAATGCATATTCTTTTGCGAGAGGTAGAATTACTGTTCTTTCTTAATACTCATTAAAAATTATCAAATTATAAGGAGAGGAAGAGTTTTCTATTTGTCTATGAAAATTTTCTTGTCGCCGCCGCCTACGATTCGATGAATCGTCCCCCTTCGTGATATATCTGACACCGCTGATAAAATAGGGTAAAAATTCATTTATTTCATAAATAAAAAAAATCAAGATTTTTTAAAATTGATAAAATTTATATAAAAATTATTTTTATACCTGAACATCAAAAAAGTGACACAAAATAATTAATTATAATAGCTTTATTTATACTGGTACGTTATTTTATTGTAGATATTAATTGATTGATAACATTTTTCATATAACCAAAAATTTTCAAATGAAAGTAATAAAAGTTCAAATCTAAAGGCAGAGACTGGAACCAAACTGGTTTCTTATGAACGCCATACCATCGCTGTTCTACGATGACTCATTGGCAGTGTAAAATACAGAAAATTAAAATTAAGAACAATCCATCTTTTTTGCTGGTAACTGCACTCTTCTTCAGGCACACGACATATAAGGTGACTTAATTTTTTTCTGAAGAACAATGACAAAAACAAAAATTTGATTATTTTGAGGTCAATTTTCTTTAATAGAAAATTTTTGGTGTCGTTTGAAAAATATTATCCTTCAATGATTATCTGGAAATGTTTTATTTTTCCTAAAAGAGCATTAAGCAAGCAAATATTTCTCATATTTGCAAGTTAAAAATTCAGTACTCTAAACTGTAAAGAAATATCATAATCAATATATCCACGGACTGTTGGAGTGTTTGTGCTTTTACAACTCAGAAAATACTCAACGAATCTCCATAAAACTTTCAATGTACGCAGTTAAAGTTACTGTACCCTATTTAGGGTACTTTATATAACGTTTTTTTTTCAATTTATTAAGTTATTCTTAAGTTTTTTGGTAATACACAGATAGAATGTGTCAGACCTTTTATGGGCACCCTCTATTATTTTATTAATAAATTTCGGTTATAGACATTAAATTACTATATAATGATTTAAGAGACCATACCTTAAATTTCAGCGTCTAGAATGGAAAATTTCATCGAACAAACAGCCCGAGCAACGCCGGGCATATCAGCTAGTAGATAATAAATAATTACAGGCAGGCTGATCAATTAGTAATTATTTAATTATTCATCCTGTATACACAGTTATAATTTATATATTGTTTAATACGAGATAATATTTTTTTCATCAAAATAGATTCTTCTTTTTTTATTAAATACTTCTAAAATATCTATAATAAATCACATTCTTGATGAATGTCTATTTGATTAACGCTGAATTTTATAACTATCTTTCAAACAACGCTTATCTTTTTTGACTAACACTCAAAGGTCTGTATAAAGGGCTACACCTGTGTATGAATGGAGTGTAGAAAAAACTTTCCGTTTTTAGTTGAAGATTTTCTGGAATTGGAAAATATAATCAAAAGTATCAACAAAATTGTACAGAATAGAAGAAGACGTGAAAAGCTTTCTTGCTTCCCATGCAGAGGACCTTTCAATTGAAGATCTGTTGGAACTTGATAAAGAAAATGATGAACAAGTGGACACTCTGCATCAACAAAAGAGCTAGCTGAGTTGTTCAAACTGGTTGACGTTCCAATGGCCATCTTACGAGTGAAGAACGCAGTGCCCAAAATAATTCAACCATTTAGCTCGTACAAAAAATGACCCCAGTGGAGAACGCAGTGCCCAAGTAATTCGAAATATGGATAATTCAATATCATAAAAACAGGTATACAGAAATGAAGAAAAAAGCATCCAACCGTCATTGCATAAATTTTTTAATGTGCGCAGCAACAAAACTTAATTTCATATTTATTATACGCTTTTATATAAAAAAATGAATAAAAAAAATAAAATTTAATATTTTTATATTGTTTCTTTGTACATTCTTTTGATATATTTACTAAAATTTGGGGCCATTAGAAACTTGACCTTTCTATTTATTTATGTTTTATGGAAAATCAGTATTTGAATAACGCTGTTTTTAAGAACCTAATCTGAGTGTTAACCAAAAATGAGATGTATTAGGAAACGAACAGAGAATTCAAAAATAATACAAATATTTTCAAACTAAATAATTAATCACTAAATGTGTAATTAAAAATTTTACTTTCAAATTGCATCAAAATTTTTTTTTATCAAGAATAAACTGAAAAACGTGTGATTAAAAAGTACGTGGAATTTAAAATTTTTATGCGCCAAAGTATTCCGCTAGTTTGTTAAATTATTGTATTAAGAATTAATACTCACTAATTGGTAAGGTTTCGTATCATTTATATTTATTGTGAGAATTTTATAGTTACACATTTTAATAGGTATTTTGAAAATTTATTTAATATTATTATTTATTTAATAGGTATATTTTAACATTTTGTATAAGAATAATTTCTTTAAAAAATTAGAATATTGAAATTTAAATCTGTAATTTTGAAAAATGACAAGCTTAAGCGTATAATGAAAGGGCATACAGCGATACAGTTGGATTTTCATATCTTTTTACAAACAGTAAAATAGAGCGAATGTTTCAGTTGGTGAGAAGGGGGGGGGAGAGTACAGTCCCCATTTTAGAAAAATTTAATTATATTGCCAATGTATTGTTATATAATGTAGAAATGAGTAGAAACCGTTGTACAAAGCTGTTGTACAATTCATGAAAAGAGCAAAAAGTTGCACATTTCGTGAATTGTGCGATTTCACTATCTGCGCGTAACATATGCTTGTAGTTCAATTACGGAAGGAATCTCAGAACGTAGACCGATGAGAAACGTTAAAAAAATTAAAAATTCATTATTTTAAAAACAAGAAAATTTACCTTTATAAAATAACTCTGAGAGTATCCAAGAAATGAATGCAAAACTTGTTATGCTCCATACGAAACGAGATTCAAAGAGAAGACAAAGAAACTGAGGAAATTTTTCAAGCATATCATAATTACAAGCATATCCGCGGAGTATTTTCTTCCCTTTTCTGCATTCGAAATACGAAACGAGGTGCTTATAAGCGGTCTATAAAGTTTGGAACCCGAAAACGAAAGCAATGAAAATCTAAAGATGAATCTTAAAATCTATACTTATGATCAAAGCAAGTTAATGGTGGAGTTTACATTGCTATTTTTAAGTATATAATTATAAAAATATACCTTTAATACCTTTGGAATAAGACAGGGCGAAATGTGTTAAGTTTTGTTATTGTAGTTTTGAAATGCGCTATTGTGTTTGTTTTTGAATGTTGAAAACCTTAAAATCGAAAAAAAATCAAACTTATTGTATGAGGCAGAGTAAGATATGGCGAAAGACAAAGTCAATGTATTAAACTTATTATCCGGCGTGTCCCTCGTAATTATCTTTTCTCTGTTTTTATTTTATGAGTTTCCCCGTTGTTACTCTTTTCTGTTTACAGTCAAATATTTAACGATTTAAGATTGCCTCTAATTTTATTTATTTATTTATTTATTTTTTTATTAATTGGATCCAACACGTCCATCCAGGGCCTGTATGGCCAAAGGCCGACGAGTTGGGTCCCTGGATGGACCTGGATTCACGACTACTGTATGATGGTCACAGCAGGCGGGGGGATGAAGATTGGAAATCACGGATGGTCGCCCATCCAGTGACGAGCCGTGCCTGATGTAGCTTAACTTCACAGAATTGTCCTTTACATTTTTATCCAATCTATATAAGTATCACTTTAAAGAAGTTTACAGGGTGATCCAAAAGTCATTTCACCCAAAGATATACAGGGTGAGGCATTTATCTTGAGACAACTGAATATCTCGGAAACTAAGCATTGTACGAAAAAAATGTCCAAAATCAAAAGTGAATTATTTCGCGGGGGAAATTCATTAGTTACAAAATTACTCCCCCCCCCCCTTGGGGGGGGGGGTTGGGGGGGGGGGTGTAAATTTTAAATTTTAAATAGAAAACCCTCTTTTTAATAGAATATTCAGATTGTACACAATATTCGAGAAATGTTTTATTCTTGGTGATTTTTCAATTGATCCAACCATTTAGGAGATAGAGGCCCTGAAAGTGTGAAACTTGTAATGTTTTGAATTCAATTTTATCGATGAAGACAAAGAGATAGAGAATGGATCATACAGACATTCCTATTCTACTTTTTAATGGTCTTTAAGAATCCGACGTCAGAATTTCAAAAATCAATAATTTTCAATACACACGCATAGACTCGGTCTCCATAGGACTGCTGCCCCCTAAAGTTAACTTGTGCCCCCGACTGTGATGAGCCGTTTTGGAGTTATTTACTGTCTCCAGATAATTAAAACTGATTCAAACTTAGAGGGGTCCTTTAACTATGCATTGACGTATTTTTTATGGAAAGGGATAAACCCTTTTTAGAGAAATTAATTTAAAAAAAAAATTGAAGAAATGCCAAAAGCATTCACCACAGCACCCCAAACACAATAAAAACGTTATGAACGGCTTACTCTTATTGAAAAAAACACTTTTCTTTTTTGAATCATTATCATCAACTCGTGGTAGACCTGTGCGAATGTTTCATTCCGCCATTCCAATTTATTTTGTTTGTTAGTAAACAATCAGAGAGGGACAGTGTGCCAGTATAAATGCGGAGAAGGGTTGTGACAACCCATTCCGTAAGCTTAAAGCGTGGACCTGTAAGGTTTTAGGGGTGCGGGTGAGGTCTTAATGATCTAATTGAAATTTAGAATTTAGAATGAAAGCCGAATTAATGATTTTTCTAATGAAGTATAATTTAGTGTAAATGCTGTGACTTCCCTTACATAAGTATTACGTCCCACACAAGCAAGGCCAATGGAAACAATCAGGTGACACAAAATATACAAGCAGTTAACAATAATAACAATACGGTTTATTAAAGATAAATGATAATAACAAATACAAATGAAATAAGATAAGAATTCGATAAAGTTCACTCTAATATTTGAAATAACTATAGGGTGGAATTGAGTGTAATTCCAGTAACATAAAATATTAATTTTGGTTCTTAAATACAGCTTAAAGGTGAATACACAGAGGAATACAATTTATTCCTTAAAAGTAATCAAAGTGTAATATAGTCTCCAATAAAATTCTAAATAGAAAATATAAATTTTGTTTTGATATTTTTCTATTTCTTCAACCAATAACCAATTTCAATTAATTACAATAAAAGTATCTGAAGTAGTGAAATTCATAATTCAATGTAATCAGTGAGGATATCTAACAATGTAGAATTTAGTGTGTTAACCACAGGTTAAGGAGAAAACACAGATGTGCCAAGCCCATGTTAAAAAGTGTTGCGCCTAAACCTAGCGGTGCATGCGGTAAACATCAATGTCATTTCATATTGATTATTGTTTCTACGCATATTGCCGTAGCTGATGAACAATATTTTTTGGCAAACTTCTTTTGCAGTTATTGAAGTTAAATTAATCAACAAGTAAACAATTGAAAAGAACGGATAATCTGAATAGCAATAGAAGTTTACCGCATGCACCGCTAGGTTTAGGTGCAACAAAACGCCTATTTAGGTGGCATATCTGTGTTTTTCTCCTTAATCTGTGGTGTTAACAAGTGGATACACTAAGTGTCTCTGTGATTATCTGTGAACAGGCCGAAACTAAGTATATTAAATCTTATGTGCGTTTACCTATCATATTTCAGACCACGATCTATAGATGTTCATGGTCACCGAGCTCCATTGTTAAAATGAAGCTTAAGTTTCAAGCTTCCGGTAGGGCGGGAACTCTATTGAAAAGTGGCGCTGCATGTACAATCGGCCCAACTGCGAGTGCAGCGCCGCCCTATCGGCAGATAGAAACTTTACTTTCATTTTCAGTTTCAATGAAAAACTCTATCGCAGATCACAGTCGGCCTTAGTGCGATCTATGCGGCACCTGGCGCGATCTGTTTTCCTTAGCTTCTCGAAACAATGGAAAATGGCCGAAGCTCGATGACCATGAATATCTATAGACCGTGTTTCAGATTAATGTTTCTCTAATAATACAATATAAGTATATAATCATGAAAGATTGTTTAATGGTGCTAAAACATTAAGACATTGTTTTGTAAGTCATGAAACTAGGCCTTAAGACATGGAATCTTAGCTGTTATCTGGCTCGTTCTTTCAAGGCTTTCTCCGCTGATCGTTCCAATTAGGTGATCCAAGGGCGGTGTCAACTCTTTCTTCTGGTTTGGCATCCTTCTGGTATCTCTCCGTAGTCGTGGATCTTGCTTCTCTGGCCTGATGAAAAAGGTTCCGGGTCTCTCTCTCTCTCTCTCTCTCTCTCTCTCTCTCTCTCTCTCTCTCGGTGGGGACGATTTGGTGGTCGGTCGAAGAATCATTCCTTCTCCAGGCAGTGGAATTGATTTGGTTCTTGGGCCTCGTTCCGGGGAATAAAAATAACATTTTTGAATTTCTTGCCGAATTAAAACTAGTGTATCCTATAATCTCCACTGAGCAGTGAGCTCGCCATTTGGCCATTGTCAGATCATAATCACTACTGTAGAACTTCTACTTTCTCTCAGGTGCCTCGACAAAAAGTTTCGATCTTTACCCAATCACGAAATTACTTTTTGGTCATCTGACATTCAATTTTTTATATCTTAATTCTCAATCAATTTAGGTTGACACTTAAAGAGTAATTTACTTCGCTCACCGTTGTCCTTCAAGCGGGTCCAATGTCCAAATGCGTTGCTAAAATCTATCTCTGATTTCTGATCTCGTTTCAATCTGATACTTCTTTCATTGTTTTTAACGGACGTGAAATAATAATCAGATTCCTGTTTGCCTAAACTTAATGACCACAATAATTATGATGCAATAATCTGTTCTTTCTGTAATCTAGATCTACCATGTATCTATCTAGAGGAGCGATTGATAAATAAGGTCTCCATGGCTGTAACTTTTTTATTTGTTAACCGATTTTCAAAATTCTTTTTGTATCTTATACTCACATTTGTCCTCTATGTAATGCACTATTCACTTTTCGACATAGTCCCGATTCCTTTCCAAGCATTGCGCCAACGCGTGACCAGTTGGGTGAACCCGTCGGAGAGGAATTCCGGAGTTGTTGTCCGACACCAGCATTGAATGGCAGCGTTTACCTCGCCGTCAGAACCAACTCATGTCCCTTAAGGGGCTCTTTCTTCTTTGGGAAGTGGTGAAAGTCGCAATGTGCAAACTCTTTCATTTTTGAACTGCAATTTTTCATCTTTGAACTGTAGGCGCTGCAATGCCTCTGGTGTGTGGTGACTCATTTGCAGGCGGACGTTATCGTACTCCAGAAGAGGGTCCAAAGCTGCCATTCAATCCTGGTGTCGACAACAACTCCGAAATTCCTCTCCGACGGGTTCACCCAACTAGTCACGCGTTGGCGTACTCTCGTGGAAAGGGTTCACCCAAGTAGTCACGCGTTGGCGCAATGCGTGAAAGGGATGGGGACTATGTCGAAAAGTGAATAGTGCATTACATAGAGGACAAATGTGAGTATAAGATACAAAAAGAATTTTGAAAATCGGTTAACAAATAAAAAAGTTACAGCCATGGAGACCTTATTTATCAATCGCCCCTCGTATAAAAAAACGAATCTTTGTTTGTTAAGTATGCATTGCTATACCATTCATCCGATTGCGATGAAACTTTGCACACTTGATCTTCAAAGCAAGAGGAAGGTCACTGTTTACCTGAGATTTCGAAAAAAATAATTATTTTTGAAAATAAAAATGAATGTTGTTTTTGATTGAATTTTTCTTTTTGATCAATAGATGGCGCCATCTTTCTAAAGACTGCTAGCGGATCTCTTCCTCAAGCTCTTTTTGATAAAATTTTGCAACATCTTAAGGTGAATATTCCGACGAAATGAACACATAAAAAGCTTAGAATTAATATAGTAAAAATCCATATTGAAGAGACGAAAAGACTTCTTTTAAAATGCTCCCAACGAATGGCCCTCCAACTACGTCCCTTTAGCTCACAGATATCAAGAGCTGATAAGGGAGAGTGAG
>JAHWFO010024136.1:102433-119075 GCA_023313115.1 Rhysida immarginata
AACGTTATTTGATCCTTTAAGGTTGAGAGGTCAGGAACATGTGCTTGATACACAAGGCTTTTCAAATATCCCCATAACCAAAAATCACAAGGGTTGAAATCAGGCGACCTGGGTGGCCATACCATGGGAAATGCACGACTAATTATTCTGTTGTCTGAAAAACGTTCTCGCAAGATCTGTTGCACCTGACGTCCGATGTGCGGTGGCGCACCATCCTGCATAAAAATGGTAGAATCCAGACAACCCTTTTCCTGCAATCGTGGTATCACAAAATTCTCAAGCATATCGGCATACCTGACAGAATTGACGGAACAAGTCACCGGTCCACGGGGACGGATTTCTTCAAAAAAGTACGGGCCGATGATGAAAGAAACAGTAAAGCCGCACCATACTGTTAGTTTCGGTGAATGCATAGGAGTTGGCAGGCACACTTGTGGATTTGATGCAGCCCAAATACGGCAGTTGTGGGTATTGATATCACCATTCAAATAAAAATGTGCCTCATCACTCCATAAAATTTGTCATGGCCATGCATCATCCACTTCCATACGTGCTAAAAATCTCAACGAAAAGTCAGTTCGGGTACGTTTATCTTCAGGAAGCAATTGTTGAACAGGTGTGAGTTTATAGGGATAAAATATCAATATCTTATGCAATATTTTTCTCACCGTCGAATATGGGATATCTGTTTGCCATGCTATTGCGTGTGCACTGCTGGTACCCTGCACAGTAGTCATCTCCTGTTCCACAACAGCAGTTGCAACTTCTTCAACGTGTTGCTGCCTGATTCGTTTGCGTCCCCGGCCTGGTTGCACTCCTAGAGTTCCGGTAGATTCAAATCGTTCAATCATTTTCCGTAAGTTAGGGCCTCTTCGTAACGTTTACAATTGCCGGAAATCACGAAGGGCAGCACTTGCATTGTCGCTCTTCTGATAAAACAACTTGACTAATAACGCCCGGTCAGGCAGAGTAAGCGTCATCGTCAGGCCATTCGTTCGTGAATGATGGGAAATCCTCAGCCTTGCCTTTTATTGTCATTGAATTGAATTGAATTTAAAAGGGGTGGTTACCAAGAAACCAAGCACCGCGACCTCAGGTCTATTGTACTATCCCCAAAACCTTTATAAATCTCGTCTCACAAGTAGACCAGATGCATCTGCAAATCTTAAGATCTGCCTGGCAGTAACATTTTGAATTTCTGCCGGTTGGAGTATGAAGCTCCCTAAATGTTTAAATCTAAGAAATGATAGATTTAAGCAACTACAGAGAACATGAGTAGAACTCTCCTCCGCTTCATGACACTTCCTGCATGTAGCGTCAGTTGCAACACCTATTAAGGTCATATGTCTGTTAAGATGACAATGACCTGTAAGGAGTTCAACGACTTTTTTAATTTCAGTTCTTTTGAGTTTTAACAACTCACCTTTCCTCGAAACAGGATATTTTGGATTGAGTACCTTGGCTTGTCTTTGGCCATACTCTTTAATCCACGAATCAAAATGCCGTCTATCCATACAATTATGGATAGTCAGCTTAATGAGACTTTGGGACAGTCCCAAAGACGGTTCAGGACCCACAAATGGAGTCACAGAGCCATCCTTGGCAAGACAATCAGCAATTTCGTTGCCCTCGTAGCCACTGTGAGAAGGAATCCAACACAGTTGATTTTTTGTTGATTTTATTATTGAATTATTGAACAATTAGAGCTCGCAACAGTAATTAATCAAAATAAAGTAGAAATTTTTGATTCTTTCCCATTTTTTCACCCTTTTTTCGTCCCTTCATTGTTTCTCTTCGATTTCGATCTTCGATGGCTAGGCCCTAGTCTAGCAGTGGGCCTAGATCGTTCAAATACGCTACGGCTAGATCGCAGTGTATCACGTGATGGCTAGGAAGCGATACCTCTAGCCATAGCGAGCCGGCTACCTTCCTGAATTCACCTCTGCTGTCATCCTTGAAGCAAATAGGGAGGCCTCACCTTCATCAAGTGTGGGAAAGTGTCGATATGGCCAGAAAGGAGTGTTGGAGATGCAAAACACATGTCTAAACACGCGGAAAACTGTTTTTTAGTTCTTTCCCACGCCGGCTACGGGGTGACAGGTTTTGTTGTTTTTTTTTATTCGTGAACTTTTCTTTTTTTTTTGTAATTCGCAGTTCATCGAACATGGTTTCACTTTCAATTTCGTGCCGAACATCTTTCAGATACGTCTTTTCATTTCAGTTACGTCTTTTTGATTTATGCTTGGTTTTCAACGCAGGAGGAAGGCCACTGAGGGTAATGGCAACTGCCATTTTCGGGTTTCTGGGAAGTGATTGAAATGTTATTGCTCAATTCGTAACGGACACGAAAAACTCGCCCATTGCCTTTAAAACTCATCTTAAAAAGTGGAATTTTTTTCGCCAACAGATGGCGTCACATTCAAAACGAGACCTTCTTTTTGGAGACCAGCGGAAAAAGCCGGTGTGGTTCGAGCACTTTTCAGATGAAATTTTGCACTCTGAAAATCTGAATAACCAGACGAAATGAACACATGGAAAAAGCTTAGAATTAATAGAGAAGAAATTGACATTCAAGAAATGAAAAGACTTCTTAAATGCTCCCAATGAATAGCCTCTGCAACAACGGCCCTTCAACAGTTCTGGCCGACTTCACTCATATTGGAATGTCGTGAAAAGCTGAGTGAGTTTAACCATGGATGAAGAAAAGATGGATGGGACACTCCTATGCGTCGAGCGTGAGTTTTTTTTCAGTGGCGCTCTCTGGCGATTTGCGTAGTACTAAACCAAAGCTGTCTGGGAAATAAAAAAAAAAGTTTCAGTTTCTGCTTTGCGCATTACTAAACCGAAACTTCACCACCATCGTTTTGATTTGTGCAGTACTAGAATTTTTTTTAAAAAAGAAATTCATATATTAAGTGACTTTTTAAGATAAAAGTGTGCTTAGAAAGTTTTTTATATTTTTTATTTTTATGTTTTTAGTCTATTTTTAATTTTATTAACCTAATCTAAGCAGACGATTATATTTAGTACTACGCAAAGCTCCAGATGTCGCCCCAAAATCAAACTCACTTAAAGCTCTAGATTAGGAAAGTACGGCAAACTTCGTCGTCTGCTGCAAAATCCGCCATTGTTGGCCCAGTTGGCCCTATCAATTGAGTTACGCTTCCTCTAAAATTCGGCTTAAATGCATCCTTTTCGCAAATTTTCTTATTATTATCGTCTGGAAATATAACTGACAATAGTAAATTCTGTAACTATTGATTTTTCTTCAAATTTTGTTTTCAATTATAATTTTTTACATATAAATAATGATGACGTTGAGGCAGTTTAATGATAACCAGATTAAGTTTTTAGTTTATTTTCACTTTATTTATTTATCCTTAATAAACGATTTACATGTAATTAATAAATTTTAAAAAACACTGTGTGTAGTTTTTGTAATTTTATTTATCAAAATATAATTTTATAAATTTTTATTAAAATATAACTTAATAAACTTTTATCAAATTAATTTTTATATTTATATGAAAAATTTCACTTTACCAATTTTAATTTAAATTATAAAATATTATTAAATTATTAAAAAAACTATAATTATAATTATAAAAAATATCAAATATAATATAATAAAATAAGAACTATTAAATTTAAGTTTTTGATTTAAATATAAAAATTATTTTGATAATTATATTTTGATAGAAAATTTTAAAAATTATAATTTGGAAAAACTATCCGTTTGATTACAAAAAAAAAAATACAAAAAAAAACTACACATGCAATGTATTTTGAAATTTATTCATTTATGGAGGTTTATAATATTGATGTAAAAAAAATCTACCAAAAATTTATAGTTAAAATTTTCTATATTTTTGTCACCCAAATAGCAAATTTTCGTTATTCAATTTCTTACGTTATATTCAAGTTTAATGATGAGTGATAATTAACATCGCTAAAATAAGATGAAAATAACATGGACGTTTTATTTCAAGTTTTGCCTCCACATTTCACAGACAGTTTAACCTTGTTATATTGAATTGTATTTTCTTAAAAAGAACTATATTCAACAAAAATTTATTTTTTCTGATCGTCTGAGAATTGCACAATAAACATTTCTATAACATTCGGTGAAGTTATAATATAAACGTACTTGCTTCTTATTACTTCTTCGGATATTTTAACGAATTTATTAACCTCCAAGGAGCATAGATTGAAGATCCTGAAATTTTGCTTATTCGGAATAAAATTTAGGATCAATCAACGAATATTTCATTAAAAATTTAATCTAAATTGCATCTTCCACATGCATTTCAATGGTATCTGTCGCTGCGTTTGGGCCAACAATGGCTGACAAACTCACGTGACAGGCGTTCTACCAATCAGCAGCTGCGGGCGGCGCGGAAAAGGTTTGCCGTACTTTCTTAATCTAGAGCTTTAAAACTCACTGAGGAAGGCAATGGAGTGTCCCATCCATCTTTTCTTCATCCATGGTTTAACCAAAGACGAGAAGAAAGGTATCTTATCGTGTTTGGTTTGACGCAGTGCCATAGAAGGAAAAAGAATGAAAATGACACAGTTATGTGATCTGACGCTGTGGCTGCAGTTCGCAAGCTTTTTTCATGTGTACTTTTTCTGAATATTTACATTCAGATATTGCGGAAATTTCATAAAAAGAGCCCGAGCAATGCTGCATATATCAGCAAATTTTAAATTATAAATAATATAAAAATAACGATTAGAAGTTTTAACACGGATTATTAAGTACCGAAAGGTGCTTTATGACCTCAGTGTGGGGAAATCTGTCTGTCTGTACGTCCGTCCGTCCGTCCGTCCGTCCGTTCGTCCGAAACTTCCCCAAGTCTATGAAAGATTTTCAAAAACTGTTGTCGTCAGTCGATGAATATGGTTCATGACACGAACCAATCACAAATATTATCTAAATCGGATCAATAGCACGTGCACAAATGGAATCTTCACGACCCCATCTAGCAATTTTCATTGGTAAGTAAGCAATGCATCAAACAAATCGTAATGACGAGATAGAAGCGGTTATTAATTACTATGTTCACCAATTGATAAATATGGTTCCGCTATAAGAACTATTTTGAAAATGGTTGTAATTGATACAATGGCACGTGCTCCAATGATACCTTTATGACACCTTCAAAAATTTTCAATGATTAGATATGGCACGTAATATATCAAACAATTTGGAATAATGTGTCATGAATGAATATAAAGAAAAAAAATGAAAGTCGAAATTGGTTCAAAGGTACCGGGTTTAGTGGCCATTATTATTGTACATTGGAACTATCATTGCTAAGATATGGGATGTAATATATCAAACAAATTGGAATGATGTGTCATAAATGAATATAACGTAAAATTGATGATAGTCGAAATAGTTTCAAAGGCATCTGGTTTAATGGAGCCATTATGGTTCATTGAAACTTTCAATGCTAAGTTATGGCATGTAATATACAAGGTGATTATAATTAAAGTCCCTTTGTAAAAATGCTATAAAAAAACAACCATGAGTCCGAATGACTTCAAATTTGGACTGAGCATTCTTGAAGAAGGGGCATTTGATATGGGATAAGAAAAAATAGTTCCAAAATTTATCACTAGATGGCGCTGTAAGCGGCATAACGGAAGCGGATTCAGCTAGAAGTGACATTTTGAATTGAAATACGACGGCTTTGGCATGATGTTTTTACATTAAAGTTGGTCAAGGAATGCAATTGACACTAAAACAAGTTATTACATGATTTTTTTTTTATTATTCATATGCCGCTTACAGCGCCATCTAGTGATAAATTTTGGAACTATTTTTTTTCTTGTCCATATCAAATGCCCCTTCTTCAAGAATGCTCAGTCCAAATTTGAAGTCATTCGGACTCATGGTTGTTTTTTTATAGCATTTTTACAAAGGGACTTTAATTATAATCACCTTGTATATCAAACAATTTGGATTGTTGTGTAATAAATGAATACAACGTAAAATTAATGAAAATCCAATTTGGTTCAAAGGTTCGTGATTCAATGTTATCATTATGGTCCATTAGAAACTTTAGCCTTTCGGAACTTGGTAATGTCATTCGTTAATGGTTTATTAATGACATAAAGGATCTTTTTTACAATCATTTTTGTCTGTCTGACTGACCGTAACTCTAACTCCTCAAAGGCTATGAAAGTTTTTCAAAATCTGTTTTCGTCAGTCGATTAATATGGTTTATGACACGAACCAATCACAAATATGATCGAAATCGGTTCAATAGCACGTGCACAACTGGTATCTTATGACCCCAGCTAGCAATTTTCAATGCTAAAAAATAGTAAGTACTATATCAAACAAATCGTAACGACGAGATATAAGCGGTATTAATTACTGTTTTCACCAATTGATAAAGATGGTTCCGCGAATGAACCATTTTAACAATGGTCGAAATCGATTCAATGGCACGTGCTCTAATGGTACCCTTATGACACCCTCAAAAATTTTCAATGATAAGATATAGCAAGAAGTATATAAAACAATTCAAAATGATAAAATGAGAACGAATAAAACGTTATTATGTACGTTTTCTCCCCTACACGCTCAATCGCCACCCCTTACGACATCCTCTAAAATTTTCAAAAATTTCTAAAATGTTTCAAAAATTTTGTGACAGCGATTGGTTTAGCATTTCTTTACTTGGTTATGTCATTCCTTAATGGTTAATTTAGTTACTAGCTGATATATACCCAGCTGATATGACCTGCTAAATACAACGCCCAGCCAAATTCTCGGATAGATTTCGTTTTCATCCATTTTACATTCCACTGCGTTAATTTTATGAATATAACTTAAAGTTGTTAAATTTACGATTAAACGTGGTGACAAACAACGTTGTAATTTCTTTAATTGAAAGCATGAATTCCGATTTATCTCTTGTGTATTCGAAGAGACTTTGGTTACATTAACGTACGATACTAGAGAGGAGTGTACTATGTATGTTGTATTTAATTTCTTTATTCATAATCATGAATTCTAAGCATTTTCATTCAATTTCATTTACTAGTTAAGTAAACTAGCTTCAATAAATTGTTTTTCAATCAATACCCTCGTCTCCGTTCTTCTGTTAAGGTTGTTGCCATTAGTTACTCTGCTTTTATTAATTTGGTACCTTACATTGTTTTATTTTGTATTTATAATAATCACATGTGTTTTGTTGTTACCCCCCTTTCTCTAAGTTTTGGAAAGCGTCAGCAAGATGGGCCCCTAGGCAGCTCACGCCAGTGCACTTAGAGAACCGCATGGCATACAGTTTGTAGCGTTCGCTTCGTACCAAAAGGAGGAACACTCATTCCTTGAGTACATTGTCACCGGAGATGAAAATGGGCGTTTCATTACGCCCCCGAAAGGAAGTGATAGGGTGTGTTGTGGAAACACACCGAGTCTCCCCCTCCAAAAAAAATTCAAGACATCTTCGGCAGGAAAGATCATGGTTACTGTTTTCTGGAACAGCCAGGGCGTTCATGTTGATTTTCTGTCCAACGCTGAAACGGTGAACGCTGCTGCTTATTCTGCCACATTGGATCGGCTAACAAGTAAGAGCTGCTCTGCGCCGAAAGCGTCCACAGAAGGCTATGGACGAAGTCATCATTCTGCATGACAATGCGCATCAGTGTCGCAAAACCTGCACTCCTGGAAGTTAGAAGTCCTACGCCATCCAGCCTACAGTTCAGATCTGGTGCCTTCGGACTTTCACCTGTTCGGACCTCTAACGCAACACCTTGCTGGCACACGCTTCTAGAGCGACAATCAGGTGAAAACAGCGGTGCGGTCAAGGCTTGCTTCCAGCCGAACGAATTCTACGCTATGGGTATCGAAAAGTTGGTCTCACGTTGGAACAAAACAAGTGCTTAAATGTGAATGGTTGCTATGTTGAGAAGTAGATCAATGTTCATTGTTCAAAATGTATACAATGATTTTTGCAAATACATGACGGTTTTGCTGTGAAAAATTTACTCGACAGTTCGGGATTTCATCTTTCGAACTTGTTCTTCCTGCGTTGGATGTAAAACTCAAGAGCTCTAGACATTCTTTTGTCTTTTCAGGGAATACTCAGAAGAACCCACGCCAGTATCGAGTTGGTTCCATGTGATGCTACGTTATTCACCGGTTTCAGTTATTACCTAGAAAATACTCCAAAACATTTTGTTTCAGCTGCAGCAAAGATTTTTAAACTCGACTACTCAATATATAATTTTGTTACTGATTGAAATAATTGATATTTAATTTAAAAGTAAAAGTAAATTGAGTAAACGAAATCCTTAAGATTTCAATGAACTTTCAAATTTAACTTCAAGTAACAGCAATCGGGAATAATAACGCAACGCTTGTTCATTTCCAAACGAATTATTAGTAAACATTTTAGCGCAGACCTTTGAGCAATCTCTCAGAAGAAAAACTTATAAAAAGGTATTAATATTAATAAAAGAAAGAGAAAGCTAAAACTTACGGGTAATCTTTGAAATGCAATACTTCAATAAAAGTAAATTTCTTTGGACATTCTTGTTGGGGTAGTTATTTTTTTTTAATCTGCTTAAATCGCAATCCTTAATATCAATCTAATTTCTGCTTTATCAATAGAAAACTATATAAGAGTACCCAGAAACACCATTAATTACCCTACTTAAACAGAAATTGTTCATCAATTTAAACGAAGTATAAAAAAGTTTTGTTGTATTACGTATTCTGTTCAACTAAAAACATTACTATCTATTTTATAACCCATTGTGTTTAGGATAAATTTCAGGTTTTTGCGTTTTCTTTAAATCCAAACACCACATTTTCAGTGCCTCTATCTCCTAAACGGTTGGATCAATAGAAATAAAAACAAGTATAAAATATTTCTCAAATATTGCGTATACAATCTGAAAATACCATTAAAAATTGGGGTTTCCATTGCACATTTCGAAGTTGACTTCCATATTCGAAAATGGCGTTGCTTTTTTGGAAATGGAATACACATAAAAACCCTCACATAAAAGTACAATAATTCTTCCATTGAAAATACTCTGTCAGATTCGTTTTTTAGAAGTTACCTATTGGTTCACTTTAGGTAGGACACCTTGTATAAGTTTCGCGCTGGACCATTATCGCTGAATCGCACTTTTTGAAGCGCAGACGCAAAAGCTTGTCTGTTGCCAGGTCCCATATCAAAAACAACTCGAGACCATTAGACCTCTACCGGCAACCTAAATAAGCAAGAAAATCCCTTCCGTTCATTCAGCTGCCGTTAACGGTTGCATTTTGATCGCGTATGAACTTTGGAATCACCTCAAAAATTTAGTGGTTAAATGCACAGATACATTAGATTAAGCAATTGAACATAAATTCCTATTTATTTAAGGAAATAAAAGTACAATATTTACAATTACTTGTTTTGTGGATAACTGAACTGATAATAGTAAGTCAGGTGACAAAAAAAAGCAACCAAACAAAACCCAGATTATTTTAGTTTCCAGCGAAGTATTATGTAAGTTATAAACATAAAGATAATACATAATATATATAGGCCAAATAAATTTCGGTGAAAATGTGAACTCTGCAAATTTAATTCTTCAAGTATGGCAGAAGGTGAAGTCAGAAGACAATTGCCGTTGCATTCAAGATCTGAGCGATTGAATCCATAAACGGTGATCACAATTCCTTCGTAGCTGTAGTACATATAGGAGGTAAAATACGCCCCTCTGAGATAATAAGGAATTGCATTAAGCCTTATGAAGAAACCACAAAAGAGAATCATATGCATGACGAAGGCGCAAGCTATTATGATGGCACCCTACACAAAATAGAAAATAAATGACAAGTTTAAAACAAAATTCATAATTAATCTTCAGGATGACTCTTGAAACTCGTAAAATATTATCTAAAATCAACAGGCAAAATTACAATGCAACCAAAAAATACAGACTCGCGCAGTCTTTCTTTCTGTATTTTTATAAATTATAATAGAATTATTAAAATTAAAATAAACAATGTTTATTTAACATTTAAAAGTATTTTAACATAAAAGAAACAATAACTTACGAATAATAAAAAACGAAAACAATTAAAATAAAAAAATAGCCAAGACGTTTGTCCAAATATTTTAAACTTAGTGGACAAACCTGTTAAATTTAATAATTATTATGCCAACCTTTATTTTAAATTATCTGAAAAACTCGATTTGGGATTGAGGTAATTAAATTTTTGAAGCAGGACTCGTTAATTTCTTCCGAGGATTCTTGAATCCCGGTAAAGCTTCTTCCGTTGGCATACACTTTTTCTAGCCAGCATACCCCATGCTGTTTCAATAAGGGTTAAGGTATGGCGAGAGTGCAGGCCAACTCATCAAATCCACATCATTGTCAGCAAGCCACTTTTTGGTGCTAGTAGCACTGTGAATTGGGGCATTGTCTTGCTGAAACAACCACGGAACTGCCGTGATGCCTTCAGCGTATGGCAGAAATGATTTTTCCAGCATTTTTTGATAGCCTATAGCATTAGTTTTGCCATTCATGAATGTTATAAACGTTTTCTCACTTCAACTAAAGCCCCCCCCCCCCCCCAAACCATAACTGACCACCCGCCACATAGGCATTTTGAAAAATCTCTAGCTCTTTTCTTAAGTCATGCCAGTAAAATCCCTACCCATCTGGACCGTCTAAATTAAATTATTTTTCATCACTATAGATGATTCTTCGCCATTCCGTTGTGCAGGCCATCTTATCTTTCGCCCATGCCAGTCGTTTTCTTTGTGTCCTTGGGACAGCTTCGATGCATATTTCTTCTTTTGATTTTTTAAGTGACCATCGCTCATAAGAACGTTGCCAATTGTTGATTTTGAGACGTTCAGGGTCTGGTCACTAGCTAGTTTTCTGTACGATGTCTGGTCAGTTTTAATTTTCTTTATTACAAATCATTTTTATTTTGGAGACAACTTTGTGGACGCCCAAAAGACTTTTATATGCCATACTGGTGTCTTAGGGTAATGTACAGGTACAGGGTGAGGCATTTATCTTGAGACAACTGAAAAAAATGTTCCAGATAAAAGTTATTTGATTCAGGGGTGGACATGCAACGGCAATGCTCATTTTTCATTGGATGGATGGGTTCAATGTTATTTCAAAGTCAACTTCCTTTTTTCAAATGGAAACCTATATTTTTCTCATCAATATTTTAGCATTGAAAGTATCCAATGAACCATAATGGCTCCACTAAACCACGTACTATATAGCCCATTTTGATTCATTTTGACCATCAAGAAGACCATCACGTGACTTCACTTAATTCACAAGCCTTTTCTCTTTCTTAGCTATGAAATGCCAAAGGGAAAACAGCATTGATCAGTGCACAGGCCATTTATACAATACATGGAATTATATAGAGGAAAACGTGGTCGCCTCTTTTATTTGTGACCATTTGAACCGGAAATAGTTCACAGATTTCTTCCGCCAATGAACTCAGTGTTTGGGTGAGGTCAAAAACTCTCACCAGTGAGAAGAGTTAGCGTTTGGTCGGTCAGAAATCCCGGTGAGAAAATTGTGACATCATTTTAACGCGGTCAAAAACGCCAGTTAGTGCTGCTTTACCAAAAACGCCAGGTTGGCTGAGGTGTGCTTCACTGCAATTCAAATGTGTTAGAAACCTCAGCCAACCTGGCCAGCCCAACCTGACCTTGAGTGACTCTTTCTCGCCCATTTTCTCAAAATCCTTCAAGGGGTAGGGTGTGATTAAAAATTGCTTTTAGACTAATGTGGTGTTGCTCTACAGGGTAGCAAACGGGAATTTTTCTCTATCTGTAATAGTTTTCGAGTTAGCAAATGGATGACCTTAAATTTGGGGGTCAAAGTCAAATTTGAGTGCGGCAATGAATTCTCCACCCCCCTATGACCTATAAACCACACTTATCAGATTTTGCCTACATGGCAGCTTTGAAATATTTGCCTTGTAACCAGACTTTTTGGACACCCTGTATATTTGCAGTTGTTAATCTGGGATTTATTGTTGAGTAATGGACTTAGTATTGCATGAAGAGTATTATGTCTGAAAACAGAATTCTGTGTGTTATATACTGCGTGTAACTGAAATATTGGGGTGGATATACGTAGTCGTTTTCTACACCTAACAATAAGGAAAATAATTTAGATAGGTAAATGATATTAATTAGAAAATGGATGGAAAAATTTTGTGACCTAAATTCGAACTAGGAACCTCGACTGCCATGGTCGATGCATCTACCTATTGTGCTATCGCAGACACTTGCACAGCAATGCTGTAACTAAGTGTCTTAAAGACAACCAAGTGGTCAAGTTGGAAAGTCCAATGGGAGGTGGGCACCCGCTTCACAGATCGTGACTTTCTCCTATCCAAACCATCAGAAAGTTTGATAAACACACAATAAGAAATAAAGAAAGGTCTTAAAGTGATTCGTTACTGAGTTATAGGTATTTATGTATTTAAGTAGTCCGCTATATTAACAATCATTTACATGCATTTGCAGCAGTTAGGTTAAACGAAGAACAATGTAAAACGCGAGAAATAAATATATAAATTAAAAAAATATAAAAATTTGTAGAAAATATTCAAAATGACCTCAACAAGCGGCAATGCGTTGCTGAGCTCGTCGGATTCAGGACTGACTCACAAACACAAAAGTCTCCCGTGTGCCCCTAATTTTCTGGCATCCCTCTTCCACCTTCTGTTGAAAATCCTCAATATCATGAACAGGAGCAGAATGAAGAATAGATTTTAGATGTACATAAAAATCCGCAGGGTTGAGATCGGGAGATTTAGCAAGTCCTTCTTGACCATCTTGCGGCTATAATTCTTCAAGAAATTATTATAGGACATACGTTTAAAATCCTTACTTATTTTTATTTGTCGAAAGCGACTACGTATAGAAGAGCCAGCCGACTTTTTCTGTTACACACACTATAATGCAAATACTTACAGTTTCTATTTCTACATCGAAAGATGTAAATTGGATAAAATTATGGAAACTCCTAATAAAAAAACGAAAATTTTATTTAACTTGATGTTAATTAGCCTTTGACACTCGAGGTGGCCTGTTTTGGCATTTTGGAAATTGAGATTGACCTCTGAAGTCACGTTTGTAGCAGTTACTTTCTTATTCTGGTCACAATCCTTTTCAATATCTTTTTATCTCTTTCATTTCAGTTACCTCAAAAATGTTAATGGAATATGTGTAGTTAAAGAGCAGTGCTATGCCTATGAGGCTCAAAAGACTACTTTCCTTTATGTTGGTAGTTAAGGAAATTCCATAAATTTGATTTGGTAACTCCTTGAGCTAGATTCTTTGATTTGGTGACTCTTTAATTTGGTGACTCTTTAATTTGGTAGTTACGCTTATGCTTATCAGACTTTTCCCGGAAAATGCTGTCAAAACCTTTGATACAACTGTAATTCGCGGCAATACATAGAAATTGACAACTGAAGTCACAGAGGCTAAGCAAGCACGAACAATTTGCCCTCTTTGAAATTCATTAAGCTCTGACATACCTCTGTATTACTAACAGCTCACACTGTGAATGAAGAAATTGAGGATACCCATTTCTTACCGAGGTATCTCTTCACATAGTGGAAACAAAGGAATGTTACATCATTTCCGCATTCAGTAGGAAATATGTCGTCAGATTCACACTTGCAAAATGTGATGTAATGTTTCCATATTTTTATCCAACCTTTGCAGATATCGATTAGAGAATCTATAGTACCTGACTATTGGTTAATGCGCCAATGCCTAGGCCGGAAGTTATACTTGCCAGCACTGCCAATATTTCAAATAAAAGAAAATAGATAAACCGAAATAGCTCATTAGGCTGGGAAGTCATCCAGTATAAAATTGATGCGAAAATCACAACGTAAATTATCTATCAGAGAATTAAAAAAAAAATTGCATACATTAAACGAGTTCTGTGTAAAACAGGGTGTATACAGGATGTATCTAAACTCCTGTCACGAACTTCTGGTGGCGATTCCCCACAGCGAGATGGAAGTTCATATAAACAAAAGTTCATATAAACATGATTCGGATAACGAAAGATATATGAGTTTTCCGCAGTTAAAACTGAAGTTTACCATCTGCTAATACTTTTGTTTTCATCTCGCTGTGGGGAATCACCACCAGAAGTTTGTGACAGGGATTTAGATACACTGTATAAGAAAGGTGAATTAAAAGCTTGTTAGATAAAAGCATAGATATGTCAATTCCACTAAAAAAAATGAATATGAAGTTAAGGGTGACCTTTCTGATGGCACTCTCAACTATGCAAATTAGAAAAAATACAAATCGTATCTTCTAAACTTTAAGAGACAGATAACAATTTCCAATTATAACATTTGAAGTATCAATTTCCGAAAAAAACTAAACACGTTTTCCAAAATCCGACTGCATCTGGGTCATTCAAAAATTGCATTGCAAATTCTGTCCTTAGACAATCGGGTCTTTTGCTGTTTGTAGCTTACTGTAATAGAAATGGAGTCAATCCAAACAGCTAATCTTGAACAGTCAGTCCAGAAGATGATGTCCACCTGCGCCATAACTAAATCTGCATGTCTATAAACATGGGTAATTTTTGAATGCCATTTTTGGGTGATCGGTTGATCGGGTTTTGGGAAACTATTTGTAATTGATACTGAAATTTATTTTTATTTATTTTTTATTTATTTATTTATTTATTTGGGAAAAAAATTTACCCAAATTACCTAGCCGGTATGGCCATAGGCCGACGAGTTAGGTCTCCGGTAGGTAAAGTACAAAAAACACGAAACAACATAAAATAAGTAAAAATTATAAAACCACAATAATTATAAATAACAAACAAGCCAAAAAAATACAAAGCAAAAATCCTTAAATAACCAAAAATCAAATTTAGGATTACCAAAAAGTAAAATTAATATTTTATTTATTTATTTATTTATTTTAGTTTTAAGAAAATAATACAAAACAACCACCCAAGGCCAGTATGGCCGAGGCCAACAAGATAGGTCCCTGGGTGGGTGGTTAAAACAATAAATGAAGGCAAAATTTAAGAGTGCAACAAAAAAGAAAAAAAAAACAAGAAAAAAAAAGAAAAAGGAAAAGAAAGAGGAAAAATAAAGAAGAAAGAGAAAGAAAGAAAGGAGAAGAGAAAAGCAGAGAGGAAGAAAAGAGGAGAATAAGAATGAAAAGAAAGTCAAATAACTTATCTTAAAAAATTCAATAATCTAGACTTAAAAATGGCTATGGACGGAGAAGAACGATTATCAGGAGTTAAGATTGACCAGAGTTTAAGACCGGAAGTGGTAACACTCCTAAGGTGATATAGACGGGTTATCCGAGGTAAAACAATGGAATTATGGTGACGGGTTTTATGAAGAGGGGAAGGAGCAGGAGTAAACAGAGAATGGGGAATCGAAGTGTGTAAATGGTTATTAAGAGCTTTAAAAATAAAAATAGCTAAATTAAGAGTGTAAAGTTGATAAATAGGTGTTATTCCGACGGAATTAAAAAATTGAGATACTGAATGAGGTTTACGAAGTTTTAACAGTATCCGTAGGAACCACTTTTGAAGGCGGTAAAGACGTAAAAGATTAAATTTGGAAGAAGAGCCTCAAAATTGAATATGGTTTAAGAGCATTGATTGAATTAATGCATGATAAAGCAATAGTAAGCCCGGGGGGGGGGGGGAGATACTGGAGTCGAGAAAAAAGACCAAGACGATAATTAAGTGTAGATGCTAAAAAGTTAATATGAGAGTCCCAAGATAGATTATATGAAAGGTAAATACCCAGATATTTAAACGATTTTGATGGGGTAATAATTCGGGAGTTATAATTAAGCGTGAAATCAGGAATATCGAATTTTTTGTTTCGTTGAGAAAAAATAATATAGGTAGTTTTATCAAGATTCAGCTGCAGGTGGTTAGTACTGTTCCAGAGGTATAATTTATGAAGCGTAATATTAAATTCATGTTTGATAGATAAGAGTGATGAGTCTGCTATTGATAAAGTGGCATCGTCGGCGTATAGAATAAGAGATAAAGGAGCTAGAAAAGAAGAGAGATCATTAATAAATAAGTTGAAAAGAAGAGGAGATAAAATTGAACCTTGGGGGACGCGAAATTGTATCAGATGAAATATTAAATAAACATAAAGTGTATTCTCTATTGGAAAGAAAGCTTTTGAGCCAGTCTAGCGGTGGACCATAGATATTAAAAAAAATGCGAAAGCTTAAATAGAAGGAGCTTATGGGGGATTGAATCAAATGCCTTAGAGTAATCAATGAATAGGGATACAACAAATTTGTTATTAGTCATATTGGAAATTATAAACTCGGTTAACTCGAAACACGCTGTAGTTGTACTACGCTTAAGGACAAAGCCATGCTGCGAGGAAGAAAGGAGGTGGTTCGAAGAGATATAAAAGGAAAGACGAGAATAGAAAAGATTTTCGAAAATTTTAGAAAATGATGGTAGAATTGAAATGGGGTGATAATTAGAAAAGTTAGATGAATCGCTTTTTTTGTAAATTGGAATGATTCTAGCAGTCCGAAGACAAGATGGAAGTAAACCCTGGGACAGTGAGATGTTAAAAAGCAAAGTGAGAGGGATT
>JAHWFO010024136.1:119085-133248 GCA_023313115.1 Rhysida immarginata
GGGTATCTGAAGAAGGCTGGAAATGTCACGCACGGACTTGCCGCATAGATGATATCCAACGATGGTTCCACGTTGGAACTCACTGAGCTCTGCCGAACGACCCATTCTTGCCAATGTCCAAGCAGAGTTGTGTCTGAAGGTGTGGGAAGCTATTTAAATGGTGTGCAAGTCATTATCATGTGACATTGGGCCAATCGATGATCTGCGAGGGGTGTTCGGATATTTTTGATCATATAGTGTATAAAGTGGGAAAACGTCTGGACTTTCGATATAAAGCATTTTTATGCGCAATTAAAGATAAAACCTTGGAGTTCATCCAAGGCTTTAAAAAGAGAGGTTTGAGGGATGAGGCAGTAAAAGGTAAAGATGGAAGATAGCGAGAGAAACCTAAATGAATATGAGTAAGAAATTTGGAAAAAAGAATGTTTATATTTGGAGGCAACATGGTGACCCATTCTGTATTTTCCAAAAAGGAATTGAAAAGAGATAATCTGTTTATAGTTATGAGTTGGGATTTGACTGTAGTTGGTGGGGTATGCAATAAAACAGAGGGGGATTGGAATGTGAAAGTTGGGAAATGATCTGAAAGGGCGCAATCAATAGCTCCACTGAATTTATTATCAGAAGAAGAAGAAAAGCACTGATCCAATAACGAGTAAGAATTATGGTAACTCGAGTAATGGGTGAACGAAGAAATAAGAGGGGATAATCCCGATCGACTCAATACATCAAGAAGAGAGTTGACATTTGAAGAAGGAGTTGCGAAATCCAAATTGAAATCGCCAGAAATAACGATTATTAGAAGAAAGATTAAGATCAAAGATCAGAGAAGAGAAGAAAGATAGAAAAGAAGAGAACTGCCCGGAAGGTGGGTGGTAGAGAGAAATAAACGCGAATTTCTTATTAATGAGTACAGTTAAGACTTCGTAATCAGGGGTTGAGGAAGTAAAATTTGGCATAATAGAATAATGGAGCAGATTAGAAATATAAACAACTATCCCTCCACCCCTCTTATTTGGACGATGCAATGCTTCAAAGGAGTAATTATCTAATGAGGGAATATCAGAAGAAAATCTCGTCCAAGATTCAGTAAAGGAAATAATATGAGGCTGAAGAGGGAAAAGGGAAAGAAAAGCTTGAAAAGCAGAGAAATTCGCATGAAGACTGCGAATATTAAGATTAAGAAAAAATAAAGAAAGGGAAGGATCGGAGGAAAAAATGTTAGAAATAGACGAGTTAAACTCGTTTAATGAAATGGGGTGAGAGCAGGAGAACATGCTATCACTAGAGGGTGGCGGGCAGTACGAAGTAGGAAAAAAAAAACCGAACAAACTAAAATTGGAGAAAAAAGAAAAAAGCTATAATTGAACATCAGAGAAAAAGTAAAAGACGGATAAGTTAAAGGCCGCAAAAATACAGAAAAAGAGAGGGAAAAGAAAGAAAAACAGGGAAAGAAAAAAGAAAAATGGAAAATTACGTGCAAAATTCTATTGTCCAAGTACTAAGATTGAATGCGTGTGTTTCTTTTTCCAAACTCAAATTTTTTTTTCTGAAATCGACTTAAAAACTCATGATTCGAAAAGAGTTTTTGAAATGTAGAAATTTTGAAAAAAAAAATATTCCCATCTGTACATACAGTGCGTCCCAAAAAATAGGCTCACCCCTCAAATTTGCATAATTAGTAAACAAACGCAGAAATAATTTAAGTATGATTTAAAAATGAGTCCTAAATGTGTTTATAATCATTTTTAACAATTGTTTAAAAATGCTGTACGTAAAACAATTCATTTCAAATACATTTTTCAAAAGTTTTGTCGCCACGTGTCCATTAATTATAAACTCACAGTGCGCCGTTGTGAATACTGTACGTGAAATTGCCAATTTGCTCGAAGTAATTATTAAATCATTACTATTAGACTTATTTGTGAATGACAGTCTAAAATTTAAACGGTTAAGTAGCGACAATTACAATGGGAAGGCGTGCATCTTTAACTGACTTTGAAAAGGGAGAAATTGATGCTTTGCATAAACAAGGATTATCTACGAGGGGGGGGGGTTCCAAGTCAAATAAAGCATTCTCAAACAGTTGTATAAAACTACATTGCTCAGGGAAAATAATATGGGATCAAAAAACGCTCAGGACGTCCAAAAAGGCTGACACTATATCAAAAACGGCAGATTATTAAGGAAATCACAGAGGATAAAACATCCTACAGGAAACTGGCAAACAGCATCTCTCATAGTTTTGCACAATCCTTTGATAAAACCCCGGAGGGAATTAAGAATAACCCTATACAATATTCTGCTAGTTGTATATTTCATTACGGCAGCAAATTCTATACATATATGCGATATAAAATGACGAGGGTTAAACCTCGTTTTAAAAACATGGACCTTTTGTTTAGTTTAAGAGCTTCATCACTTAAAAATTCTTCCAGCTTTTCTTGAGCACGCATTTCTCTCTCTATCTCTCTTTTTGTTATCTAAAAAGTTCAATTTTTGAAACAAACAAAGTGTTTTTGTGCAACAATTTTTTATCTTTACTGCTCCCACCTCCTCAGAAAAACTCAAATTGGCAAAACAAACTATGACGTCAAAAACTGCTCCACGGAAGAAAAACTCCATAGAGATGCAGGAAAAATGAATTTAATTAAAAAATCTGAAATTGGAATGAACAGCCCCCCCCCCCCCCCCTAGCGCTCCCTACACGGCCAGAAGTGTCCACAAAAAAGGTGGTTTCGGGGTACCTCGGCAGGAGCCGAGTCTAAAGATACGAGACAGACAGACAAAACTTTAATTTTAGCAATAGTGGATGGATATTAGAATTTTTCAATAATATGCAGTAAGAACATCGATTTGTATATTCTAATTTTAAAAATATGTTTGCTTACCTCGAAAATAGCCTGTGATAAATTTTTTGCAATGAAATAAGGAAATACTCCATACCAGCCATTTAAATGTTCTCTTGAAATTATTTTCCTTTCTAGTGGAACTACATATATCATAAAATAAAAAAAATTGATTTTCATTTACTACATGTTAAAACGATTTGAGAATTGTTAAGAATGTACAATTGGTATGTTGAAATTTTTTGCCTCCATGTAAATAGAATTTGCAGTATATGTCAAAAGACAAAATGGCTAATAGCAAATAAAAGACTGGGATGCCCTCTTTAGCACCATGTACAATTTGTATAAAAAGTCTTCATCCAGTTTCAAAATTCTATATTTTTCTTAAAAATCAACATACAGAAATCGGTCAAGTTGCAAAATGCTCAGTATATACTGAAGTTTTGACATGGTAGCTTATAAAATTTATAAGAGGAAATTTATCTTTTCTTTTTTTTAGTGGGTCGAGCCTTAGCTTTCTCAGTTCGGATTCGCCGGACCTTTTTCATTGTTATTTTTATAATTATTATTATTATTCGTCTTGTCTTTTTTAATTTTTTTTTTTTGTAATTCTACCTTCTCTTACTTTTTTATTATTTGTGAATTGTATCGTATTGTTGGCCCATTAAACTGTGTTAAAGGTCTTTCCTTTGTCTTTTCTAAGCAGCATGATTTTTAAGTAACCCTGTTTGCCCCGTCCCTCGTTTCGAGTGTGGTAGTGGATCAACCTCCTGAAACGATTTTACCATCTTGAACACAACGCAAATTCAGGGTCGTTGAATCGTTCGCCAAAATCGTATTGGTTCGCATCCCCCGTGTCCCATATAACTTTCTTTGATCATGCTATGTTTACTATTACCGCTCAGTCAGATCTTATAGGTCAGATTATAGAACAACGTTCATTTATGAAAACAAGCTGAGGCAAATATTACCAACATACGAATATCCTCGAAATACAGATTATCTCTAATTAATTTTCAAAAAATTGCTATAGAAGTTTAGGAAATTGTTATTGAAGAGTTTTACTTCAACATTCTGAAAATTACGTTTAAAAATTAATGATAAATTGGGGTGAAAAAGTTTGTCAAAAACCTGGCTCTTTCTTCAGTTCTTTACTGAATGAAAGCTCTCTGTAACTTCCTGATTATGTATGTATAACTTATTCAAGTATTCTCTGTTTACATACGGAAGAAAGTGGATTAGCCTCGTGACACGATTATGCGACAGACGGCCTGAGAAGTTGATATATAATCAATTTATTATTTGCATGAGTTAGCGGTTGAAAGCTAGGCAAAGGTAAGGATGTGAATGACTTAACTTTAAAAAAGGCATGATAGTTACCACACAAGATCTAGAATCTCCGAAACCAATGATCTGGGACGTCGTCGAGCAACGGTTGCTAGAAAGTATCGAGAATGGTAGGAAATGCAAAACATTTAGCCTGTGGTTACAAAAAAAATACTGGATGACTGGAACCGATGAAAATCGTGGCAAAGACCATTCGTCAAATAACAATCACGTAGAAAAAAGGAATGCCAACGATCACTTCTGAATGCACACTTGCCGGACATTCGGAAGAATGGGCGTTCACATCCGACGGCCCCTACGAGCAATATTTGTTAGATTTCTTTCGGCTAAAAAACAAGAATGTTCGCTCCTGTGAACATGTGAACGTCGCCTTCTTGACGACTGAAAGACCATTGCATAGTCCTCTAAAATCAAGATTCTATTGAACTATGTGGATGGCAGAACCATGAGTTTTTTTCATTTACACATGCGCCAGTTTCCTTTTTCTTTCGTGCCGGGCACTAAAAGGCATCAAATCACACCGGATGATCATCGCTAATGTGTCAAGTTTGCAAATGTTATGCTAGGCAAGATAAAATATCGCTTAGATGTGTACTGCGCTACAAATGGCGTTTATACAGAAACTTATTAACAAAGATAAAAAAAAAAAATGTCCATCTTTTGATAATTTTTGTTAAAAAAGTAACATCATAGTGCATCCAATCAAAAAGTTATAAAATCACCAAATGTTCATTCTTTTTCGGAAACCCTGTATATAATTAAAGCAACAATAAAAATACACAGACTGCACTTTTTAAATGTAAATGTTGCTTAAACAAATTTAACGATATTTCTGAAAACGTATCTCACATACCCACTGATTCGAGTATTATTCTAAAATAAGATATTTATGGCATTTATAACTTGTTAAGACATTACAATATACACTGAGTGAGCATATTATTATGACCACCCTGTCAGTTGGGCCACCTTCTGCTTTTAATACTGCGGTGATTCTTCGTGGCATTGATTCCACGAGATGTTGGAAGGTGGTGGGAGGAATCTGACACCATGCCTGATGTATAGCATTGTCTTACTTCGTCCCACAAATGCTCAATTGGGGTGAGATCTGGGGATTGTGGGGACCACCGAAGTAAGGTAAAGTCCCCCTCATGTTCCTGGAACCACTCCTGCACAATACGAGCTCTGTGGTATGGCGCATTGTCTTGCTGGAAGTAGTCATCTCCACTGGGGTACGCCATCAACATGACAGGTTGTACTTGACCAGCGACGATACGGAGATATGCTGTACCATCCAGACGTTGTTCAACACGTATTAACGGGCCCAACGCATGCCAGGAAAACGTTCCACTGACCATAACACTGCCCGCACCAGCCTGAAGGGTTGTACTCATGCATGCGGTGTCCATGCTTTCGTGCTGTTTCCGCCAGATTCTCACGCGGCCGTCTGCATGATGTAACTGGAATCGTGACTCGTCAGACCACATGATTTGTTTCCATTGCTCGATAGTCCAGTCCTTGTGCTCCTGAGCGAATTGGAGTCCTTTCCGCTTGTTGGCTGCAGACATAAAAGGTGTGCGGACAGGTCTTCGGCTTCCGTGATGCAGTGTGCGGCGGACAGTGCATTCAGAGACCGTTTTGGAGGACGCCTGATTAAGGTCAGCAGTGATTTGATGCACAGTTGCCCTTCTGTTATTTTTTACCAGTCGTGACAGTTTCCGTTCTGTCCGATCATCAACCATCCGCGGGCGGCCACAACGCGAACGTTCAGACCCCGTCTTTCGGCTAACCGTCCAGTCTTTAAATACTTTAACGACGGCTCCTCTTGAGCACCCCACGAATGCTGCTGTTTCGCTGATACTCTCTCCATAGCTCCGAGTACCTACAATTATCCCGCGTTCGAAGACTGTTAAATCGCGTCGTTTACCCATAGTTGAAGAATGGAACACGTCTACTGTTGTCGATGGCACTCAGCTTTCCTTTTTATATTGGTCCGGCCCGCTAGCAACATTGTGGCGACGTCCGTGCGCGCATTTGAATGAACATGTCAGGTGGTCCTAATAATATGCTCACTCAGTGTAAATTTTGTATTCACAATATGTGCAGCATAATTTAAATACTTTTATTGTTGGAGTTTTATTAGCAATCGGCATATTAGAAATTAAAACTCACTCAATAATAATATTGGTGTCTGAGAGCACATCAGGAGAAACAAATTTCCTATAAACAGTAAAGATGTATTGTTTATAAACTTTTCAGCTTTATTTCCAATATCATAAAGCATGATGCCTAGCAGGAATCCGAAAAGTATACGGCTGGAAAACTGAGCTGCGAGGAGTCTCTAAACATAAAAAATAAATGTAATTATTTTATAAGTAATAATTATTTTATTATTATTTTTTTGATACATTACAAAAAAGTATCAAATAATAAATTACAACAATGGCCAAAAGTAGTGACCACCTACAAATTTTGCACGTGCGCAATAAATGCTGCAGAAAACAAAGCCGATAACTTTTCGGTATTTAAACAGGTTTAAGAACAATGAACCATCAAGTGGCTAGCAATAAAACATCTGCTGCAGTAAAGTTCATCTTTTTAACATTTTTTCGATTTGTTGTCAGTTCGCTATTTTCGCTCGTTGTGTACATAAACAGTGATCCAGTGCGTTTTTGGTGTTTTTAGGTGTTATTATCATTAATTTTAGTACAATAGACGTAAAAAAACGAAACTGATACTTCCGTAAAAGACTGAAATATCTCATGGCTGTATTGGCAACCGCCACATTCATAGATATAACTGCCGGTGGGGGGGGGGGGTTCACGTTCATATCACAATCTATCGATGATACTCTAATACAGATGAACAGTAAGAACGTACAGAAAAGTTAATTCAAACTTTCTACAAACGTCGACGTTCGATCGCATGTGCCATTCACCTTTCTACCAGTCACTTCCCCCACGGGCAACCACGTTTATGAATGTGGCGGTTGCCAATAGTTGAAAGAGAAATTTTATTATATTGCCTGGATACTTAATTTTTTATAAATTTATAAATTTTAATCACATATTAAGAGATTCTGTTATGATACATGTTCGGGTCTAAAGGTTAATTCCTTTATTTATAAACTCGCACAACCAGGAGTCTACCGCCTCGATTGTACGTTGTGCGACAAATACTACATCGGATTATCCTCCCGTACTTTCACAGTACGTTTTAAAGAACATGCCAAGTCATATACCAAGAATGACAAACGGTCACACTATGCTAACCACCTGAGGAGAACCGGACACCCCCTTAGCACGCAAGATGAAGTGATGTCCGTCTTACACATATGCCATAATCCTTCAAAAACTACCACCCTCGAAGCTATCGAAATCTACAAGGCCAAGAAGACCAACCCCGACCGACTACTCAACCGCCAGACCGACTTCGACATATTTACCATGCTTAATCCTCTTTCTGATTTACTGTAAACTGGTTTTATTTTGTCAATCTCCCTTTTCTATTTTATTTTACCCATTTATTTTGTCAATCTCCCCTGTTGACAACCAGATATGTTCTCATTACGGTCCGCGTTTTTTGTCGCATCATTTTTGTCATTTCTTATAGTTTTATATTTTAATTTTTATGCTTATCTCGCTTGTTTCTCTTATTGGCCATTTCCTATGTATCATATTTTTACGCTCATTGCTTTATGAGCGGTTCCTAAGCACATATGTGACGCACTCTAGCGAAAAAATTAAAGCAAAGCAAGCCAACCCTGTTTCCCACTTTTCATAGCTGTTTTTGACCTTCCACAAGCCAGGTTAAAGTGTGGAAAAAACCAGACCGTCTGTATTTTTTTCCAATCGCTTCCATCTGTACCATTTTTTTTTTTCTGTGTATAAGGCCTGCGAGCCTCTTGTTGTGTACCTGTTTCAGTGGAGGCCTTTCGAGGGAACAAGAAGCCACTACAGTGTTACAACTGCCTGCGCTTCGGACACGTATCCATGGGCTGCACGGAAGATCCTCGTTGTAATAAATGTGCTGAGGGGCACCAGTCAAGAGATTGCCCCAAGATCAAAGGACAAGACCCCCCAAAGTGCATCAGATGTAGTGGACAGCACACATCAAGCTACACGAAATGTCCAAAGTACCCCCAGGTTCAAAGGATGTCTAGTTCTAAAGTGACAGCAGGCAAATCCTATGCTGCCGCTGTGTCTACGCCGGAAGATAAAGGCCTCAACATCAACGACCTACCAGGTATGTATAAGCAATTAGGACGTATCTTTAATCTGTTTTCTAATCTAGGCAAAAGTTACCCACAGTTGAGTGGGCTCCTTACGACCAACTGATTTTAGTATGGCTGCACAACGTTATACTGTAATCAACAAAGGTGAACTTCGGTGCGTGATATGGAACGCTAGGGGCATTCCCCGAAAGCGTATAGAGTTTCACAACTTTCTGATAAATTACGAAATTGACGTGGCTTTCCTCTGTGAAACTCACCTCAAACCAAGCCAAGACTTCAAGCTACCTGGCTATTGTGTTTACCGTAAGGATCGAATGGCTTCAAATGCTGCAAGATGTGCGTCTGGGGGCGCTGCGATCATCATTAAGAGGGGAATTCAACACCAAGAATTAGTATCCAAGTCTTATGCAGGTATGGAATCAGCCTCCATCATTATCAATGACGTCTCCTGTGGTGAAGTGAAGTTCGTAGCGCTCTACAATTCACCTAAACATTATCTTGACATTTGCGAGCTTGATGAACTCTTCAGTGGTGACACTCCAGTCGTCCTGGCTGGTGACCTAAATGCCAAGCATCCAAGCTGGAACTCCAGAACGCAGAATTACAACGGCATGATTCTCTATAGGTACATACAAGGTAGAGATGATATCATCGCTGCTGGACCTGTGGAGGACACCTACTACTGCGACCACTCCCCTAGTAGTGACGTTTTGGACATCTCGCTCTTGAAGGGTTTCTTCAAACCATACAATATCTTCACAACTGATGACCTTTCTTCTGACCACAAGCCTGTGGCGTTGTACTTTGACAATGTTGACATAAATTTCCGAGAGCAACTCGTACATCATCAAGACTGGAGGCTCTACAAAGATATTCTTAAGGACTATGGCTACCATCCCGACGTTGCTTACTGTACAGAGGACATCGATCAACTTGTTGATGACATCACCAGATGTATCAACAGTGCCATAGAAGTCAGTAAGTATCCATCAGAGAAAAAACCTTCTCATCGAATCCAACTCTCTCCTGGAATCCAACGCCTAATTGCTGAAAGAAACAGGACCCGTAGACTTTGGCAACGCTATCGTGAACCTTGGCTCAAAACCAAGTACAACAGGTTAGTGCGAAGAGTTCAAGAGGAGATAAAAGAGCTTCGCGACGCTAGATGGAATGAAAAACTCAAAAGCTTGTCGGCTCGCGACAATTCCATTTGGAGTATGGTTAGAGCTTTACAGAAGAAGAAGAATGTTATGCTTCCTCCACTCCGTACACCACAAGGTAACTATGTGCAAACTGATCAGGACAAGGCCCAAGTCATTGCAGATTCACTGGAACTGCAGTTTGTTACTCCTACCAACGATAAGCCCGAGAGCCAAATCATGTCTCGGCGTGTGGAAGAAGGTATTTACAACTTTGATGAAGTCCCGAAGCATTTTACGAAGTACAACATCGAGGCTGGTGAGATCGCCAACATCATAAATAAACTGAAAAAGAAGAAGGCTCCAGGAAAAGACAAGGTGAGTAATAAAGCCCTTATGAATTTCCCAAAGAACTTTATTGAATTTCTCACCAATATCATTAGCGACTGCTGGAAATTTTCTTACTTCCCTGTGGCTTGGAAGAAATCTATTGTGTTGAGTATCCCAAAGCAGGGACAAAATCCTGCAATTCCCGCGAGCTACCGACCTATTAGCTTGTTACCCTCGATGTCCAAGGTGTTGGAGAGAACGATCCTTGTCAGATTCCAAGATCACTGTCTAGCAAATGACCTTTTACGGGAAGAGCAGTTTGGCTTTCGTGCTGCCCACTCTTGTCCGATGCAGATATGGAGGCTCGTTGAAGACCTGAGCACCCCCCTGAACCTATCCAGGTACTGTGGGGTGGTATTTCTCGATGTCAGTAAAGCTTTTGACCAAGTGTGGCATGAGGGCCTTGTCTACAAAATGATCAGAGACGGGTTCCCTGCCGATTTGATCTTGATGGTGAAATCCTTTCTTGACGGCAGATCCTATCAAGCCAAGGTTGGAGAAAATCTTTCCACACCCCGTGTTGTAAAGGCCGGTGTCCCTCAGGGTTCTGTCCTCGGGCCTATGCTATTTAATTACTTTGTACATGATTTCCCAAAACCCGATAATTGTAATCTGTATTTTTATGCGGATGACACTGCCATTATGACATGGGCACACCAGCCGGCTCACGTTATCACTCGGCTGCAGGGCGCCTTGAAGCAGTTCGAAGACTGGTTTAACTGCTGGAAGTTGAACCTTAACGTCGGAAAGTGCAAGGCTTTGTACCTCAATAGGAAGCTCAAGCATCCCCCAGATTCTCTTGTTCTGTTTAATAAGAAACTGGACTGGGTGGACAACTACAAGTACCTGGGAGTTATCATTGACTCAAGACTCTCATGGAACCAGCATATGTCCTATGCTCTGTACAAAGCGAAGAGGGCTAAGTACAGTATCATAGCTCTTATGGGTCGCAACAGCGCTCTCAGCATTGACAACAAGCTACTTCCGTACAAATCGATTATCCGGACCATACTCCTCTATGGCATGCCTGCGTGGGCGACTATCTGTAAAAGCAGATGGAGTGAACTACAGTCATTCCAGAATGTTACCCTGAGGACCATTGCCCAGCTGGACAGAAGGACGGTGAAAAACCAATCCATCCACCTCGATTTAAACATGGCCCATATCGGTAAGTTTATACAGGATCTCCTTTTGATTATGATACAGAAGATGAAGACTCACGACAATAAGCTTGTGAAAGGGATACTGGAGAACTCAATGAATATGAACTGGCATACGAAGTATCGTAAACCGAGGCACGTTCTTGACATCAATTTTGAAGATATTAGCAACGTCTCTTTCCCAGACTACTGGAAGATGTGATAATCTTATTTCTCCTTGTATTTTTTTTTTTTTTTTTTATTTCGTTTGTTTTTTGTTTTTGACAATCGTCAATCTTACTTTCTTTTTTGCATAATATGGAAGACCGCTTGGGTTGGTTAGGCTTCTTGACTACCTCAGTGTATTTCCTTTGGAGTTTATTCTGGTTAGATGAGCTTTGTGAAAGCGCTGCTTTCGTCCCATCCTAACGAATGTACACTTCACTGTTCGATTGTCGATTGTTGCGTACCTTGACAAAGCCGGGAATAAATGGCGAAACTAGTTGGTAATTCTATTGTCCATCTCTTATACTGTAAGGCCACTACACACATTGTAAATAAGCACAGTATTATGATCCCTTCTGTATCCGATATTTGCAAAGAGTCTACAACGCAACACAAGATGACTTGAAGCTGAATGTGGACTCAGCCGATCATCCTTAGCACGAATTCTTCGTACCAACAAGTGGCATCCATTCAAAGTTCGCATGCAGCAAAAACATTCGAGGATGATCCGTACAGACGTGAAGAGTGCTGTACCTGGGCTGTGAACAATTATATACTGGAACCTTTATATGCACATAACAGTGAGACAAAATTTTATGTTCATGGTGAGGTGAACCGTCAAACATGAGATATTGGATCGATATGAACCATCATTGAACAAATCCATCCCAAATCATTGGTGATATCAAAGCTTCTGTGTTGGGACCATGCTTATCGCTGGCACCGCTCTTACCAAATGAATTACTGCGTATATGAACCACTATGCTGTTATAAGATATACAATTGGACTGCCATGAAGCCACCAAGCAGCTCAAACACATTGTTCTATCATTGATCTATTCGAAGTTTCAGGAAAATTCGTGAGATATTTTTCTAGATATTCGACAAAACGCCTAAAATCGAAAGTGTCCAATTACTTTTTGGTAGAGAGTCTATTACTGAGGGGAATGCGTCTATCCGTCCGTCTGTAACTCGATCTTCTCGGTCACTATGAAAGATTTTCAAAATCTTTTTTTCGCCAATCGATAAATACGGTTCATTGCACGAACCATTTCGAAGATAATCGAAATCGATAGACGCGCTTTAATAGCATCCCTTATGACACTCCCATAAAAATTTCAATGCTAAGATATTTAAGTAATACAGTACATCAATTAACTTGTAACGACGAGCTATGAGTGAATATAATTTTATTAAATATACACTGAAGAGCAAAAACATTATGACCATCCCCACATTGGTGAGTGAACTCGTCTGGATCACGTGGAGAGCACGTAATTAAGTGGGAATGGTATTCAACTGCTGCTGGAGAAGGTAAGGAATCAGTCTTGCATCTTATTTTGCGAGTGATGGGAAAGACTGCTGATCTAAGCGGAACGGAGATACTGCACGACTGGTACGTTGTTCACGAACAGCCGTTGTTAGTACTTATGAAAAGTGGATAAATGACGGTGAAACCAACAGTAGACGCCAAGGTGTTAGACGCCATGCGTCATCAAAGAAAAAGGACGTCGGAGACTGTCCCGCTTGGTAAAACAAGATCGGCGCCAGACAGTGGCTCAGCTGACAATCCAATACAGTGCAGGTCCAAATGCAAGTGTTTCGGAACACGCAGTTCAGCGGACACTATTGGACACGGGCCTGCGCAGCAGACGTCCCACTCGTGTGCCTGTGTTGACTAAACGTCATTGTCAACTACGCCTACACTGGGCCCAGGAACATCGAGACTGGACCATGGATAAGTAGAAGAGAGTTGCTTGGTCGGATGAATCACAATTTCTTATTCATCACGTCGATGGTCGTGCCAGGGTACGCCGACTTCCAGGCGAACAGTTGCTCCCCCACTGTACAGCAGATGCCCTAGCTGGTGGTAGCGGTATTATGCTTTGGAGGACGTTGTCATGGGCGACTCTGGAACCGGTAGTTGTGGTAGAACGGACCATGAAAGCTGCGGACTATCTGAACATCATTGCGGACCAGTTGCACCCTTACATGGCGTCTGTCTTCCCAACTGGAAATGGATTCTTCCAGCAGGACAACGCCCCATGTCACAAGGGTCGAATTTTGTTGGAGTGGTTGAGGAGCATAAGGGTGAATTTCAATTAATGACCACCTAACTCGCCGGATATTAATCCGATAGAGCACATTTGGGATGTCATGGAACGGCAGCTCAGAGCTCAAACATCACCATGTCGGAATATCTCGACTTTGCTTGACCGCTGCTAAGACATTTGGTACAACCTGTCTCCAGTTATCTACCAAGAATTTGTGGCATCCATGCCAAGGCGAGTTGCAGCTGTTTTGCAGGCCAAAGGTGGCGTAAGGCGTTATTGAGTAGGTGGTCATAATGTTTTGGCTCTTCAGTGTATATTCAGAAATTGGGTAAATGCCACGTGTTCTAATCTAAGATCACCTATTATGTTACCTTTGGGAATTTTCAATGCTAAGATATGGCATGTAATAATTGTATATCAAACAAGTTGTAACAATATGAAATGAATGAATATATAAGCGTAATTAATAATTTCGAAGATGGTCGAATTTGATTCAGCGGTATCTGAGCTAATAACACTATTATGGTACCATGGGAAATTTTCAATGCTGAGATATGGAATTTTATATATCAAACAACTGGTAACGAGCGAATATATAATAGTAGATAATCAGTTTGAAAAAGGTTGATTTTGATTCAGTGGTACCCGTTCTGATGATACAATTATGGTTTACAGGAAATTTTCAATGCCAAGACATGAATATAATATAGGTTATCATTAAACTCAAAACAGCGTGTCATGAATGAATGATGAATGTATAAGAGTAATTAATAAATTCGAAGATGA
>JAHWFO010024136.1:144047-173303 GCA_023313115.1 Rhysida immarginata
TGTGAGCAAAAATGGCAATTTTCCGCGTTTTTCGAGATGCTGCCAAGCATGAAAAGTACGTATCATCATGAAATATCGATTAAAAAAAACAGGCGGATGCCCAAGTGAGGTTAAGTGCGGAAAAATTTTGTGAAAATTTCAAAGATTTTTCTGGGATTTTATCGAATATAAAATGAAATGCAATACCTTACCTCAACTAAAACAATTCTTTATGCCGATGATGTTACTTTACTGTTCTCAAATTCTCAAAATCAAATTCTTGAGTCTCTTAACAAAACTCTTAGCCGCCTTAAATTTGAAATGCAATGAATCAGTTAACTGTCAACGTCGACAAAACTAAACTAATGTTTTTTTTTTCAACGGAATAAGTGTAATATACGTTTCTTCTCCAGTTTTTATGATAATCAACTCATATCGTGTAGTAGAGTATTTAAATATTTGGATCTAACACTCTCTCATGATTTGACATGGGACTAAGGCTGCGTACGAGTGTTAGATCGAGTCGAATAAGGGTGAAGACGGATTCATTTGAAAACCACAAATTCTGCTTCAAATGAAACGAATATAATTTTAATTGGATTCGGAAAAAAGTTCAAAATCACTTGAATTGAAATCAAATCTATTCGATTAATTCAATTCAAGGAGGCTGATTACTTCTGTAAGCTCGAACTGGTTTTATCCGTACGATACCATTCGAAACCTCGGGTACATCCGAAAATAAGCTTACAAATAATAGGTCATTTCGGTGTTTATTGCAGACTAATCCATTAGAAATCTTCGGGGACACTGTAAATGCTGTTTCAATTAGTTAAAATATCTAATTGAAATGCAAAGACTTCAGAATCACTCGTACGCGTACGACTGCAGCGTTAACTTAACGTTAGAACAATAGTGCTAGAAATGGAACCAAATACATCATCTAGTTCTTTCATATGGAAACATTATGTTGAGAAAAGTGAAGAAAACCAAGATATGTTCAAGAGAAATATGTTCAAATGGTTTCGAAAGGAATGTTCAAAGGCAATTAGAATAGATTTCGAATAAGGCATTCAAAAGCTTTTGATATACAAATTAATTGAATGAATCACACAATTCGTTACAGCAGCCAAACTTCAAATGCTAGTTCAAATGAATTCGATAAAAGCTCGAATGACTCGAGAAACAGATCAATTCATTTCGAATTGTTTTAATGTAGATTTGATAGGATGTTCGAATGCGTTCAAATCAAAGTTTTCTTGAAATTATTCGACTCGCACGCAGCCTTACATGGGACCATCATATTGATTCGCTTGTTTCTAAACTGAACAAGAAACAGGGAATGATCTCCCGGTTAAATTACCTTCCTTATCATATCTTGCTTATTACTTTATTTTTCTTGGATTCATTCCGCTCTCTGCTACTGTATAATTTTTGGGGGATCTTCCACTTCTTACAATCTAACAAGACTATTAAAACTTCAAAAATGGTTTCTGCGAACCCTACTAAAAATTAGTAAACCTTCTTCTATCTCACACTACTTCTCGGTCGTTGGTATGCCTTAGTTATCAGTGATCTATGTAAATGGTATCCCTAACAGATAGATGCGAAACTTTTCTAGAAGTGCCCAATGAACTGCTCTAACTTCAAGCTCATTAATATGGTAACGAGTTTCTGGATCTTTAAGTGTGCTACTTGCATACCCAATAACAAAACGATTGCCATTCTGAACCTGTAAAAGGCATGCACCTAAAACTTCGTATGATGCATCAGTCTCAACAATAGTTGGTTGAAAAATGACAAAACTGGAGGTGATATAACGAACATCTTCAAATGATTAAATGCATGTTCTCTGAAATCTGTTTAATTTCTGTGCTATCCTCAATGGTTTTCGACTTTTGCACTTTTAACAACTCGATCAGTGGTCTCGCCATGGTGGCATATTTAGGTAAATACTTGCGAAAAGCGTTAGTAAATCCCAAAAAAAGGAACGAAGTTCATGAACTGAAGAAAGTGTTGAAAAACTCTAAACTGCTGATGTACGTTTAGGATTGGACGTTCGCCATTTAATGATATAATACGACCAAATATGGAAATTTCTTTTGCAGCAAAAATCCATTTTTCTCGCTTCAATTTCAAGTTCTTACTACGAGTTGTTTCAAAAATACGACGAAGTAATAGTAAAAATGAATCAAATGTATGGACTCCACCTGTTATGTCATCAAAATATTTAAGAACTCCTTTTTCATATAAATGACTATAAGAAGCTTTACTAACTCTTGACATAATTACTGGGCCTCCTGCTAACCCAAACAACTCGAAGAAATTCAATATGATATTCTGGTGTTACGGCTGCTGTTTTTAGAATGTCTCTCACAAATTCTGATGTTGTGATAAGCGTGAAAAACATCAAGAATGAATTGAAATGCATATTGTATAATATCATCCATATGATCGATGGGTTGAGGATCTGCAATCGTAATAGGGCTAATTGTTTTCGAATAGTCGACAACTGGACGAAAAGGTGTCACGGTATGAAATCGTTGCTCAACAACAAACATAGGAGCAGCATATGGCAATTTTGAAATCCTACACACATCCTGAGTAATCCATTTTTCCATAGTTTGTTTCAAAAATAAACGTTCTGGTTCTGGTAAACGGCATGGGCCACATTTAATTGGACGATCGTGTTCTAGATTTGTCTCCATTTCGAAATCAGGAAAGTTGCCTAGCTTCTCATCAGATGTGGCAAAAATATCTGAAAATTCTTCCACGGACTGCTGTTTCATCTTGCTGTAGTGGACTAATGAAGGAAGTTTTTGGTGAAGTACTTAACATCATAGGAGAATCATAATCACGTTTTGTTTTCTGAATGTGAGATGCGATCTGATTTTTTCATGATTTCCGCTGAACTCTCATGATTGGCGTACGATTTCTCTAATAAGGTAGCCATGGTGAAAACCAGTAATAGAAAAAAACACACAATCCACAAATTTATTTTCATACCACGAAATATACAAAATTATTTTCATACTTTGTCCGAAATGTACATACGTATTAGGAAAATAATTTTATGGATTGCGTAGTTTTTTTCCTATTACTAGTTTTCACCCAGTCTGTAAGGATGCTGTGAATTTTTTATCAGGTGAATTACCCATCCTATCTTTCCACTTATTTAGCTTTCTTCAGTCACTAGAACACCCTAGTACTGCACAGCACACTCCACTTGATTTTGTTGCAATTTTGAAGATAAAATGTCTGAGTGGGAAGTTAAAATATTCGAAGAAGTAGGTTAATTTGCCTTGTCGACACTTAAACTCACGCTGCAGAAATGGCGAACTAACCGCAGCGCCTCGTTAGCTGAAGTATGATATGAAAAAAGTCAATTGAGAGTGTGATTTGAAAAAATCCTTTTTTTTTTAAAAAAAAATTATTATTCTTTTTTTTTTTTGCTAAATTTTTACCCTGCCAGTTTTTAACAATGACTGGGGCTCTTTTGCTAATTTTCAATTATACACTGTTCATCACTAAATTTTTAATAAACTTTTAAATACCGTTTTCGAAGCACCCTGTAAGAACATCTTTTAATACGCTAGCACATGTTGCAATGGAAATTCGGCAATATAGGGCAATTATAAATTTTCCTTTTATAATTTTTTTTCGATTTATCATTTATTTGATAAACTTTGTCTTTAATTAATTAATAAAATATTATTACAAAAGATTAAAAATCTAAGATTCAATCGAGCTTACTTTATTTCTTATCGTGGATATAATATCTCTTGAAAATAAAAGTCGGAATTGGGTCCATTTACTTGTCTGATAATCATCCTTAGCAAATATGTTCTCAAAGATCTTTAGAGAAAAAATATGGTATTCTAATTCTGGACATAAGAAAAAAGGTATTTTTTTCTTCAAGACATTATCGAAAGAGACTTACAGTAATCGAACTTTTATTATTATTTTCAACCTTAAGCTTATAAACTGGGCCAGTGTTATTTTCTTTGGAATTCGTCACTTCTTTTTGACTTTTATTAACCTTCTCTATTAAAAGTGATATTTGAGCGCCTCTTTTTTCCGTAATTTTTTCTAAGACTGAAAAATAAAAAAAATACAATGATAATACCGTACATTTAAATTTAATTCTCAAATAATGTCTTGTTTACCAAAATCTGCAGGATTATAATATAGAGGACAGTGAAAATCTAATGATGATAAAAAATTGATCAAATCTTTCGCGTGTCCTCTATAAACGCATTGCCCATTCGTTAAAACGATTATCTGGAAAAGCATTCGAGAACAAAGCATTCTTCTAAATAGAATGTTATAATAAACTTCATTTAGAAGTGCTACTCACCTTATCGAATTTTTCAAATAATTTCGAACTAGGTTGATGTATGGAACAAACAATTGCACGACTTTCATTTGCCAGGGATTTTAGAAGTGCAATATAAGTACTACATGAAAAACTGTCAAGACCACTTGTTGTTTATATAAGAAGAAATACGGTAAATTAAAAAGATGATCTCATAGACTAAAAAAAGTATTACTATTTGTTTATGAATAATATAATATTAAAGAAAGCGTGAAGACGTGGATACAAAAGAAAATCGGCAAGGAAATAGAAAGTGGAAAAATGAGGATTAATTTTATCAACTGAAACTGTAACTTAAATTTTTGTTTTTACCTTGTTGGCTCATCAAGAAACATGATAGGTGGGCTAGTGATGAGTTCCACAGCTATTGATAAGCGCTTACGCTCACCTCCAGATAAATGTAGCACTTTTGTATTTTGACTGTCATTTAGTTTTGAAGCATATAGTATTTCATTTACCTGTCGTAAATATAATATAATTTAATTAAATTTAATTATATAGTTTCTTGAAATTGCTCTTAAGCAATGTTTTTTTGTTCACCTTATGTGCTTTACTTTCAGGGGGAAGTGTTTTAGGCAGTTTGCAATTTATAGCAAACATCATCGTTTCCTTTACCGAAAACTGAGCAAAAAAAGCACAATCTTGAGCAACGTAAGAAGTAATTTTTCGGAATTTCAATGTATCCCGATATTCTCCATTAATAAGTATGGATCCGGTAACATTTGTACCGCAATGCGAACCAAAAGGCCTAACAAGAAAAAAAATATAAAGAATGTGATTAATTACAAAGAACATATTAAAAATTTATAACAACTTTTTAAAAGTTGAAATTCCTCTTTTCTGGGAAGGAATATATTTATTTAAGGCTGTAGCATCAGATGCAATAGGCCAATGAATACATCAAAAATAATTGAACATTATTTCTAATTTGAAATCAACTTAAACAATGTTTATAATCAGTTATCGGATATTATAAGGTCGTCGAAATTATGAATGAGATTAATGAATAAGAATTAAAGGTAAACTCCACGGAAAAAATCGACTTTATTTATTTTTTTTGCATCATAACATTAATCCAGGTTAATAGAGTATATATCATTCAAAATTTTTCGATTTTTCCTAATATTTTATTAAGAAAAATGCCTCGGAAAATTGAAAATTGACGTGGGATCTTCCATCCTCTTCTCCAGAGAACACGGCGGAACAAGGCGTCACTTCCTGCCGCGAGAACCTCGGGGAATTTCTGGATGTGTAAATAGACGGTCGGAGAGGCACTTTAGCATGTGAAGTATCCGGCCATGTGCTTGCTGCGAGCTTCCATGAACAAGACGAGATGGCCTAATTTTGATGACTCATCGAATTGCTATCTTGCTTGTTGCCTAGCTTTGTTCTCTAGGTGGCGTTAAAACAACCCACCCAGAAATTTCACGTTTCATAGATTTCCAGAATCAGAATCGATTAAAAAACAGTGGATTAGTTTTTGACAGCGAGGGAACTGGTATCCAACTCTAAACAGCATCGTGTGCTCATTGTGAAGCTCTTGCTTTGTCTACGCTTCCGCCGTTTTAAATTCAGTATCAATTCAAACAAGAAATTCGCTGAAACTAGATCACGTATAAGGTGGAACTAGATGCTCTTCCAATTCTAAACGGGCCTGGCGTTCTTCAAGAACAACGACCGCAACAGTATGTGCTAACGCCGAAGGAATGAGGTAGGCCTATCTGTTGTTTGGCACACGCCGCCGTAATGTGCACATGCCGACGCGGCAAGCAGAAGATCCCGTTTCACGGTTTAATGCATAGTTGCAGTAGCATTTAATTCTGCTAACGGCCCTTGTCACTGCTATCAAAATCGCAGTCGTCACTATTGGTCTTGTTTCATATTCATAGTCCATTGCGATGCCCAACTGACAACTAACCGATAGCGTCCAATGTGTGACGTCACGAATTCGAAACTCCTTCGCACTTCTCGGCAACTTGTGATGTAACAGTTGCCGAAATATGTCGGCAGTGTCGATCGCAGGGGAGGGAAAAAATGAAAGTCTTTTATATATTTTATCAATTTTGATTTCGAATTGAAAATTTTCATATATGCTACGTTATTATTGAGACTTTCATCTTTCATTTTAAGCAAAGTTGTTTTGGGTGTGGAGTTTACCTTTAAGGATGCTGACTGTATAATTCCTACCAATGTTGTTCCTCGTATAAACAGCATCCACTGACCAGCGCGGTCGGGCAAGATATCGTCTGCTCCCGGGCGACGGATTATTTTTTATTTTAAATAAAATATTTTACCCCCAGCAAACACTGACAATCGAATCATAGCTAACACTAGGAACTTGTCGGGTTTATGTGCTGCGCCCCTCTGTATAGACGGGGTGCGTGTTTACAAACATTAGCTGACTTCGTGCCTAGACGTATTTCCGCTTTCGTAATTACTGCACTTCTAGCTGACTAAAAGTCGACATTATTCAGATTGACTGCCAAGTGCCGCGATTTATCATTAATTTATTACTGAGTCGGTGATTATAAAACAGTACACGGAAATCGATGAAACGTTACTTTATTCAATAAGTTTACCTTTTGCGAATTGATTGAACTGGGAGCAACACAATTTAGAATTTTTTTTTTGGTTAAATTGTTCGTTTTTTACTCTTTCCTGTCTCAGAAATTCTAAGGTAGGAAGTGAAAGAAGGCACAGAAAGTAGTGCATGCTCATTCCTACATTCTGCACACCCCGTCTATAGGCCTACAGTTCAAATCTCTCGACAGATCTTTTTAAGCTATATCGTGCACTTTTAGTCGACTTTTTGAAAAACAAAGGGAAAAATCGGGGTTTCAAAAAATAAAAAATCTAAAGGACTGTGTTTTGATATACAGGACTATCTGTTATGATAAAGTACGTATGTCACCGTCTGTAAATATAATATGATAAAAAACATGATAAAAATGTCACTCACTTTTTCCCAGAAAGGATGTTCAATAGTGTTGTTTTTCCTGCGCCTGAAGGGCCAATAATGGCTGTTAGTTCGCCAGAATTAATTTCACCCGAAACATTATGCAGCAAAAATTTACTATCTAAATTCATTCAAAAAGACATGTAAGAAAAACAAAATTTAATGAAAAAATATTCTAAAATAGAAAATTATATTAAAAATTGAAAAAGAGAATTTTTTAAAGAAACCGCTTTCTTAATCTCCTTGTAATTGATATCCGATGACATGATGAAAACTGATATCTCTTGATTTTTTGCTTGCCAATGAGATACATTTTTTATTGAAGCAGATGACATTATTAACCCTTTCTGCCTTCAGATTCAAATGGTAGCGCTAACTTTCCTACCGTCCCAATGATGCCAATCGAAATCACTTCATATCTTCCTATCAAAATCTCACTATCAAAATCAGTTCATAGTGGAATAAATCTTTTTGCTCTTGAAATTCATATTATTTAGGCCCAAAGGATTATGGCGGTAAGAATAAAAAAGGCTCTAAATGTATAAATAAACGGAAAGCGTTAAATATTTTTGTAATTTTTTTCCTGTATAAACATACCCTTTTGATTACACGCACAATTTCAGTGAATTGTTAGAGATTTCAGAAACTCTGAAAGAATTGTATAAATTATCGATGGAATCATAACCCAACCTTTCAATTTGGGTATCTGATAGTTGCAAAGGGAACCACAAGAAAGAATCTCTGTACTGATATACTTTGTTCACACTCCTTGAAATATACGGATAAATTTTTAAAATCGTTTATAGCATGTAGGGAAATTAAAACTATCCATTTCATATTCAGCCCACTTTCGCCAGAGGATATCAATAATAATAAATGTAACAACAAAAGAAGCAACCAAGGAGATATACTCAGAGGTAAAGCCTAAATGTTGTCTCCCTACAGGCAAGAGCCCAATACCGGGTTAATGTAAGTGATTATAAGAAAGAATAAGAATGATTTTACTGCCATGGCGGATAACAGGAGTATATAAACTGTTATAAACACCTATAAGCAGTTTATATTTATAAGCAGTTTATATGCACTGTTATAAACACTGCATATAAAGGAGCGTGTTACAGCAGGGAGATATCAGGCACGGATGATTAGAACTGACCTGTATTGTAAAATACTTTAAATAAAACTATAACGCTAACTTGAAAACGGATTAACTTTTTCACATTCTGTTTTCACCAATCCATTAATATGGGACAGAGCACCAAGAAGTACCAACGTGAGACAGCCGGAATAGATACGTGCTCTAATGGTACCAATATGATACCTCCTTAAAAATTTCCTATGAACAGATATGGCATGTAATATAACAAATCGTCACGACGTCTCATGAACGAATATATAAGAATAAATAGTGATAGCAGATATTGGTCTAGTGGCACGTGCACGTGTATTTCTCATGAATGAATATAGCGCGTAAATAACGATAGTGTGAATTATTTAGTAGTACGTGTTTTAATGGTACCAAATGGTACTGCCTGAGCTTTTAATGCTAAGATATAGCATGTAATATATCAAACAACTCCTAACAAGGTGTCATGTGGGAATATAACGAGTAAATAATGATAGTGAGAATTGATTTAGTAGCACGTGCCCTAATGGTACAATATGGTAGCATATGTACTGTTGGAACTGTCAATGGTAAGATATAGCATGTAATATATCAAACAATTTGTAACAACGTATTATGAGTGAATATAACGAGTAAGTAATGATAGTTGGAACTGGTTTAGTAGCACGTGCAATATTGGTACCATTTGGTACTATATGATAACGCTGGAACTTTTCAATGCTAAGATATGGCAAGTAATATATCAAACAACTCGTAACAACGTGTCATGAGTGAACATAACGAGTAATTAATGGCAGTCTGAATTGTTTAGAAGTACATGTTTTAATCGTGCTATATGTTACCTCTGGAAACTGTCAGTACTAAGATAAGGCGTGTAATATGTCAACCAACTCCTTAAGAGTTGTTAGACCTATTGTTATCCATGACTTATTTGTATCAAGAGCATATTGCTCCCAGGCTTAATATCTAAAACTTAATGCTGTGAGACATATTGCTAATTAGTAGTAGTTAATCGCTTGCTTCAATAGGAGACGGTAACGTAGAAACACTTTAGTAATTGAATATGAAAAGATAATAGATGCTTACGCATACTGCTTCAGCAATTGAGGCTCACTTCGTTTAACCTTATGTGGGAATGCCTACAAATTAAAGAACTTTGTTCAAATATATAAATAATAACTTCACTCTCCATTTAGCCTTTCAGTTCTTAAGTTTTTTTGATTACATTCTCTCTATACATTTGTTTACTTAAATAGTAATTTACAATTTAGTTTTCATATTTATATATTTTCTCTAAAGTGTTTTAAAATGTTGGTTAATGCTATATAACCATGTATGATGCTATAACACGAAAATGTGCTCCCTTTATCCGCTTTGGCAATAAAATCATTCTTGTCTTTATTCAAGTTATTTTTTAAATATACCTAATTTCATTATTTCAATTTATTTACCTACATAACAAAGAAAAATGAAATAATATAAGTTCTACAATATCTCTTAAATCAAATTAAATAAACAACCCAAACTGCCAACAATTTCTATGATTAATATTTATTTAGAGCCAAAACTGCAGCAGCAAAGCCACATTAATGTTCGCTTGCAAGTTTTTCTACAAATATCCCATCAAAAATTGTAAACTAAATTTATTAGGATATTTTAACTCCAATAAAGAAGTGTATACTATAATTGGTTCAGATAAGCATTAAATCTTCAGTAATAAAAATTTTTTTCTTCTATGACAATGTACAGGGTGAGTTTTTTAAAAGCGGCCCGGTGAACAACATGTAAAAATGAGCATAATAGAGATAACAATGATCAAAGTTCAGTGCAATTAACCTAGAGTGTGTGCTGGATGTGTCCTCCACTGACCTCGAGGCACGTGTGAAGGCGTGTGAAGGCACGAGCAAGGGTTTCACTGGAATGGCCTGAATGGCTGCCTGGACGTTTTGTTTAAAGTCGGCGACTGTGCGCGGATAGTTCTGATAGACCACAGATTTCAGGGCAGCCCAGAGGAAGAAATCGCAGATCAATCGGTCTGGCGACCGTGATGGCCAGGGCTGTTCTGTTCCTCGCCTGATCACATGTTCGGGTGGGAACACTTCCTGGATACGGGCAAGTGTTGCGTGTGCAGAATGGGCTGTTGCACCATCTTGCTGAAAGTAAGCATTGGCACGCTCGTCATCAGTATGTTGTGCGGCAAACACGTTGAAGATTTTGCCTTCACATTCTGATAGAGTATCAAAAATAAGTAAAAGTTTTAACAGGCCTATGTGTCTTATCTCTTCAGGAACAGGATCAAAATGACGGTTAATCGGTTTGGTCGAAGGACCAAAATATAATGAAATGAACAATAGTGTTCGGCATTAATGTATATAAAAAATCAATAGTGTAAATTTTTTAAACTAATTTTACACTATTGATTTTTTATCTAATCACTCCTTCTCTCTTGTATATTAATGTATATAATTAATTTTTTTGTTTTAATATATAGTAATCGTGCAATATATCCCCAAAACGGTCTGCCGAGAAAATTATAGCAATAAGAGAGATAAAAACGCCAAAAAAGCAGAAAAAAACGAGCCCAACATGCTAGTCTCACTGAAGACAAAAGTTTTCATTTAACAGTTGTAGATAATCTTCTGTTTTAGGTTAATCCTGTGAAATTGACAGTAATGAATTTGTAACATTGTGAAATCATAGTGACAGCGACTTTTTTCTTTTGACAGTCCTGTCACAGACGATTCTTCAAAAGAAAATTGAATTTACAGTTTCCACTGTTGTGGCAAATGTCGTACGACGGGCTTTCGAATAAGATCATAAGCAAGTAACATTATTTATCGGACGCTCGGATCGGTACGCAAGCTTTTTCAGAGCGAATTGTGGCGATCCGTAATAACAACACGAACTAGGGAAGAAAACCAAACTCTGTTTTCAGATCTATCTTTCTCCCCATTCTCATCTAAAGTAATAAGACGAAAGAGTGCGGTCGCGTGTGCTAGCGGCAGAAATAAGAATCCTGAGAGGCGTGGTAGGTATTACCTTACTACATAGACTTCACAGCGGCACAATAAATGCTTAGGTGTTGAGCCGCTACTTCACCGCACTGAGAGTTCTCTGTTGCTTTGATATGGCCACGTGATGCTACAAACAGATGATAGTAGGCAGTTGTGTTTTTCCTTTCCGGTGGTTATGTAAGATGCCAAGGGGCCGGCCTAGAACCAGGTGGTATCTGACGTAATCTATCTATGCCATTTACTTTGCCGTTGAAGGCAAGTTCATTCATAAAAGGGTAGGAGACAGTCAATGGACCCTTTTCAGTAAGAAGGTGGGCGGGGCACGCGCTTGCGCAGCAACTGCTTCCAGCGGGCAAAAAACTTCCGTTCGTCCATTTTTTCCATTGCTAGCATACGTTTCGGCGGAAAATGTATCGCTTACAAGATTTAAAAAGGCTGAAAACAGATGATGTTATAAAAATTTTCAAAGAAGTAACTTCGTTGACCTCTTCTTGTAAATTACGAAAGTCTGAAGCGATTGCAGAAATAATAAGTCATTAAAATCAGCAGGTTAACTGTAATCGCGTGGAGGTTGATGCCAGCAACATTGCGCTTACTGTTTGCCAGCATCTTGTGAGTATTGATTTGTAATACATTTCCAAACACAACATGAATTTGCTACTGGACGTAACATTTCGAAAAAAATATGAATATTTTCAGGATGATGGTAATAAATTCAGGTGTTTCGACCGAGCAGTCAAACATATGAATGCTGGAGATATTTCTGAGGCAAAAATTGGCTGGAGATATTTTTACTATCTTTTATTTTGAACACATTTTCTAACACATACGTTTTAAATTTCAAAAAAATGTTATAATGAGAGCTAAATGCTTAGCTTCTGAAAAGAAAAAGCATTATCTGTGCACAACTGAATTAGAACCCAGTGGAAACATATATGGGGGTTTATGAGTGCCCTATAGGGTAAGTAGTTAGTTATTTATTAGTCACTGTAACTATATTTGAATTGATTAATTTAGAACAATATTCGGTTAAGAAATAACTAAATTTTGAATTTCATTTCGTTAGAAAAGAGTAAAATGCAGCCATGTAAAATACAGGGGTTGAACATAATAACATGAACATCTTTGATTTTAGACGTTTTGTCGAATATCTAGAAAAACGATATCTAGAAACTATCATTGATAATGGTGTCCGGTCCAAAAATAAAAATTTGGAGAAAACCCCTTATCGTTTTGTTTATTTTTGTGAGCAACTGAAATTCAACTCATTTCTATCGGCGATAACTTTCTGAATTTTCACGATATTTGCTTTGGCTTTTTATAAGAGTAGATCTATAAATTTGGCTAATAAATTAGGCAAAAAACATTTCGGTAACGTTTGCGCAGTTAAACATTATTTAGTAAAAATGCTCATATTTCAACAAATATTTAATATTTTTATATTCTGATTGTAAAGTGTTGTCTCTCCTGTAAAGTTTGTCAAGTTTCCTAAAAATGGCATTGCAATGGGTTGAAAACCCTGCACGTTAAAAACAAAAGACTTATGAAAAAAATTTCGATTCTTTTTAAAGAAACCTTTATATGTCCAAAAATATACGTGCTATTCGCATACCAATAAACGCAGATAAATTAAAGAAGCTTCTTAATCATATGCAACATTTACAACGCATTACAAGGATTATTTTTTTATAGGGTGATCCCAAACATTATTTTTTTTTGTTCATTTTGTTGCTGGTCCCCTATTTGCCTTCGGGACAAAACATTCGCTGAAATATATAAGGGGTAATATGCTCTTTACACCCTGAAGTTTCAGGATAATTCATCAAGTATTTTCCTAGATATTCGATAAAACTTCTAAAATCAAAGGTGTTCATATTATTTTGTTTAACCCCAGTATATGGCTGCATTTTCCTCTTTTCTAACGAAATGAAATTCAAAATATAGTTATTTCTTAACCGAATATTATTCTAAAATAATCAATTCAAATATAGTTACACTAATAAATAACTAAGTACTTAAAGTGACTAACTTATTATTTGCCACTTACCCTATAGGGCACTCATAAATACCCCCATATATATTTCCACTGGGTTCTAACTCAGTTGTGAACAGATAATGCTTTTTCTTTTGAAACACCTGAATTTATTACCATCTTCCTGAAAATATTCATATATTTTTCATATGTTTTTCGAAATGTTACGTCCGGTAACAAATTCATGTTGTTTTCCGAAATATATTACAAATCTATACTTACAAGATGCTGGCAAACAGTAAACGCAATGTTGCTGGCATCAACCTTCACGCGATTAGTTAACCTGCTGATTTTAGTGGCTTATTATTTCTGCAATCGCTTCAGACTTTCGTAATTCACAAGAAGAGGTCAACGAAGTTACTTCTTTATAAATAACATCTTTCTTCAGCCTTTTTAAATCTTGTAGGCGATACATTTTCCACCGAAACGTACGCTAGCAAAGGGAAAAATGGACGAACGGAAGTGTTTTGCCCGCCGGAAGCAGCTGCCACGCAAGCGTGTGCCCCGCTCACCTTCTTACTAAAAAAAGGGACTCGCTTACTTCGAAAATAAACAAGAGCTGCTCTACTTTAATACGCTCTAAATGAATTGATATTTTAAATTAACGAAAATTCATAGCTAAATAAAAATCATCATAGCTGCTAAACTGACTCAATGCTGATAGGAAATATCGTAAATAGTCAAGAATAATTAGGACTCTAACGTCAGAACGTAATATACTTTGGATAACGATTTCAAGCATTTTTTTTTTTGAGAATTTTGAAAAATGGATAAGGAAAATTATGCTTAAAATTTTGGGGAGAACAACGCTAGGTACTGTATGACCATTGAACCTTATACACCCTGTATATAGCATGAATATGTGTCTTTTTTCCCTTAAACCAAATGAAAGAATTATATAAAAAAGAGGTCTAATAATAATACTAAAATAATAATTTTATCCTTTATTTTACCTTTCTTTTTCTTTGAGCATATGCAGTAAGTGATGTTATGAAATTCTATCTTGATTGATTTCTTCGTCGCTGATTTTGCTTTTTCACGAAGATTATCTTCACTGTTTCTACGTTTGTACATATCGAGGTTTTTCTCTATTTTATAATAAGCAAGCTTAGTTGTTTTATTCTTTCCTTAATGTTGTTTAAATTTCGTGATTAATTAAAAAAAAATCTACTCCAAGGGAAATTTTATGAGCAGTTGAGGTGCAACTAAAATAAACTATGGAAAAATAATATAAAATAAATCATAATAATATTTAAAATTTTCAATGTAACTTTAATTTAAATTAGAACTCACGAAAATTTGAAAATTGTTAAGATCAAACGGAAGCATAAGAAATTTGTATAAAATTACAAATGCACACCAACTAAAAAGTCAAACAATTCAGAATGTTCAGAATTTTTTTTACAAAATAAATAGGATGAACAAAAAAATATAATAAAAATAATCTTGAAAAAAGAATAATGCAATCGGGTCAAATTCATATATAACATTATTGGTCAACTTAATAGTTGAATTTATTCCAAGTTTTTCGATTATTAGGACTAAATTTCTAATTGCCTCTAGAATAGAAATCATTTTAAAAATGCACACGTTTTAAAAAATGATAATAATTATTATTTAATTACAGATTAGTTCCCTTATTACAAAAGGTTGGGTTTTTATTTGCATTTGGTAGCCACCTCTTCACTTCGTCCTTTAATCTGACCTTTTGTTACTCTTCTTTGCAAAAATGAAAATCCATCTTGGTGGCTAGAAATTTGGATCAGCTGATAATGCAAAGCAAAGATCTTCAACTTTGTCGGCAGGACGAATTAAAAAGGATCAACTCAAAGGTAATATAATAATTTTCATTTTTTTAAAACCAATTGAGAATGAGGAAGCGTTAATTGCCAATAAAGAAGTTTATGCGTAATTTAAATGTGAAACAGTATGAATGGATAAATGTATTCGATAGCATGAGTCGGTGAATGATATTGTATGAGCAGGCGTGAGAGATGTGCAAGAGGGAGAATAATGTATCAGATGCTGAGGGTAGGGGAGAACGGGGGGGGGGGGTTCTAGAAATTTTGGCGTCGATTACAAAGGTCTTTTTGCGCCTTTTACACAAGTTATAACAGTACGCTGCCCGGGACAAACACAAACATCCATGCCCACGGCGGGATTCGAACCCGCGGCCAGGCGGACTCGAGAACTAGAAAGCCTACCCCCTAGCCCTCTCGGCCACCTGGCCGGCTAGGGGAGAACGGGATAATGGTAATCAGCTAAGAACAAATCACAATATAATCACCAGTACAAGCCATAAGTACACAACTTTTTATCTATAGAGTAAGCATAAATTATTGGTATCATAAAAAAAAGGTTTATAACATAATAACAAATTACTTCAATAACATCAAATTTAAAAGTTAATTTTTTCTTCTTAAAAATTGGAAAAATCCCAACAATAAAAAGTTGACATTAAAAAAAGTAATTATATTATATATTAAAAATTAAAACATTCCTTCCTCCCTATTTACAAAAATGTACATGGTTGGCTCAGTTACAATTTTGAAAATAGGAATATTTTAATTTTTAATATAATTATTTTTTTAAAGTTGGTTTGGTTTGGTTAGTATTAACGTGGTTGGGACATTTAACTACTATGGCCATATCAGGGCGGTGTTATAGGGGCCGCAAATTTTGCCTCGCAAGGGTTCTTTAATGTGCAGGCGGCAAACGACTACGCGGGAACAGCGGCTTTACTTCCCTTCCGAAGGAAGTGCGTGATCTCAGGATTTTCCCCTGAAAAAAAATCCTCGTCGTTTTCGGTCGGGGTCGAACCCGCGTCCTCGGGCATCAAAAGCGATGACGCAACCACTGAGCCACCGATGCCGATTTAATTATTTATTTATTTATTTATTTATTTATTTATTTATTTTAATGTTAACTTTTTAGTGTCAGATTTTTCAAATTTTTAAGAAGTAAAAATCAACTTTTATATTTGATGTTTGTAGTAATTTGTTATTACTGGATATAGTATCTCCCAACGTTTAAAAAAGGATTTTGAAGGTTTATAACATCTACTAGCTGAGATGCCCGTCTTCGCCGAGCTTTTCAAGGCAAAACGAAGGCGGGTATCAGTATCAATCTACTTTAGGTATATACCAATGTTGTTTAAGGTTTGATCCTGGGATTTGTTAATTGTCATTGCATAAGCTGGGCGAACGAGAAATTGTCGACATCTGAGCTCCACAAAATTATCAGTCTCCTGTAACGGTATTTTTGGTAATAAAACGAACTGATGCACCCATCACGTAAATGCAAAAACGCTATTGTACACTCTGATACAGTTCATGAATCTGGGATTCGACCACAGTTGAGCCAGTTCATGCGGTACCTCATTTGGAGCATTGCCGAAGTTTCGCTCGTAAACTTGAGAGAGCGGGAGTGAGAACATACAGCAGCCAAGTGGCCAATCGAGTTCAAGGCTGGACATCTTTGATACTTGCAACAGCTTCGTGTATCTGGGCTCTGCTGCTTCCTTGTTGAAGCAAATTGCGTTGACAATCTGAAACACGTTCATCTTCGGACATTTGCTGTCTTCGAGTAGCATGAGCCGCAGCATCTTGTGCACGTTGAAGATTTACTTCAACTTCCGTCATGCGCTCTCGATGAGCGACTTGACCAGCTGCATTGCGTACACGCGCTTCATGTAGGCCCCTTTGTCCCTCTGGAGTTTTGGTTTCCTCTTGCGCCTTTTGAAGACGTCGTATAGCCACGGAATAACTAATACATTAGTTATTCCGTGATGTAGCCGCTCGACGCGTAACCAAACGCCTTTTTCGGTCCTGTCGATTTTCATACTACGTTGGACTAGCATAGGCTTCTTTGACCTCCGCGGCGGAGGCTCCGCGATTGTTTGAAATTTTCGCTTCGTCGGCGCCATAACCCTATTCATTAATAGATATTCACTAGGCCATCCCACACCATAACAGTAAATTAGTTTACAGGTATTGGACATTGAAACTGAAACACCTGGTAGAAATCCAAAATCTTTATTTAATAAGGTGTTGGGGCACCGTGGGCAGCCAGCACAGCAGCAACACGTCTTGGGAAGGATCGGTAGAGGTCCTGCACAGTTTGCACCCCAAACCATTACTGATCCACCCATTACTGATCCACCTCCGTGTTTGACTGTGGCTGCCAAGCAGTCTAGGTTGTAGGCATCAGAGGGGCTCCTCCAGACGAATACCCTCCCTGTTGTTTGGAAGACAGTGTAGCTGGACTCATCCGAGAATATGACGCGTTTGAGGTCATCCAACGTCCAGGTTTTATGCGTCCGGTACCACTGAACCCGCTTGGAGGCATTTGTACTACTGATGAAAGGCTTCGGTATAGCAACCCTGCCATGGATGTTGGATTTATGCAGGTAACGACGGATTGTCTTCGTGCACACAGGTTCCTGGAGGTGTGTATTCATTTCTGCGGTGATTTCTGCTGCGGTGGTTTTCCGCTCTCGTGCAACAATCCTGGTCATTGTCCTGACGTCTCTTTCCGACAACTTCCGTTTTCTCCTGCAGTTGCTCCTCCTGGACGTGGTTCGTCCTTCCTGTTCACATGCACACATCACCCTGGATACTGTAGCACGTGAGACATCACAAAGTGTGGCAGTTTTGGACACAGATGCACCTGCTAGACGCGCGCCAACAATCTACCCTCTTTTGAAGTCGGATATGTCTCCCATTATAGCGCTCTGCACAGACAATTTGAAGCTTACTATCGAACTTTTCTACTGGAGTGACTACCAAGAACTCTGACATGTAATTCATTGATATGCATACGATTAATTACCTAGCAGAAGGTTCTATTCAGCCCTGGGGATATCCAGTGCTATTTGCGAAGGTGTTTCAGTTTCAATGTCCAATACCTGTATATTAAATAGTAAATATTATTCCCTCCACCCCCCCACCCCGGAATAACCGGGCAAATGACTTATGGTCTTAAATTAATTATGGCCCGTGGATTAAGTTTGATTAAAATCCGTTAAACCAACGGCTACAACAATGGTATTCAAAATTTACCAAGCGAAACTCATTTTCATACAACAATTCATGCAACAATGCGGTTTTGACGGAAGACCAGTGGCTCATGTTCTGCGAGTTGACGTAACCAGACAGATGGAACCACGCTTCATCTGACAAGGGGACATTACGACCTCGGAATTTTAGTTTAATAGGAGACTTCGTATAGTTGTAGTGTACCTTTAGGATGTTAATATACTTAAATATTAAGGCGCACTGATCAGCCAATTTTGAAAAAAGGACGGTTTAAAGTTTCGAGCACCATATATAAGTGAAAGTTTTCCTCTTTGATTGCAAGTGATCCGATAGCTCAGACGGCAGCGTGGTTGCTACTCACAAATCAAATTATTAGTGTGAGGTGGCGGGTTCAAATCCCAGTTGTAACAATTTTTTTTTCTTTACCCAAATAATTATTCAATATATTATATTTACAAATTTATTTGTGACAACCAACTTTTTTCGCAAAATTTTCCTTTTCTCAAAATTATTATACTCATTTTTATTGTTACAAGGTAATAAAGTATTTTCTGCAAAATATTTTGTATAGAATCAACATTTTAAAAGCAATAACTATTTTATTTTATTTTTTATTTTATTAAAAAAAAATTATTTCGAGGCTACCTGACATATTTATCATATAGTGCACAAGGTAGGCAGAGCGCAGAAAGGCACGTGAGAAGAGGTTTGGAATGTTCTAGATGATTCTCGCGCCACTGGCTCACGTCAAGTACGAGTGGAGGTTTTCCAAGCCGTTACAAAAAAAAAGCCGTTTTTAATTGTGAAACAATAATGGTTTTTTAATCATAAAACAGTTAATAAAAACGTTTTTCTGTGAAAATGGAGAGCGGAGAATTTGCTGGCTCTTCGGGGATTGAAAAGAAAATTGACGAATATATGAACAGCGAAGTCTCGAAATTGCGATTGAAGGAAGCAGTGGTATATTTTGAACTATTGCTCCATGAAAATAATATGGTTGCATCAGAATCGTCAACTATAATTTCTCACGAAGCTATGATGATGGGACAGCAACTCTATGAACTTACATTAGAATTGCTGGATGAAAAAATATTTGTAAATGAAGAGGCATTGATTCATGTGAATGGAGATTGTGAACCAGTATCTTGTCAAGAAATTGAAGATCTTTCATCGGACGATTGTGAATCAGAAGAGAAAAAGAGCAGAGAAATAGAGTACGTTTCTTTGAACTATAAAATAAAAGTTATTAATATTGCCAAAGCACATCCTACGTGGACCTTGCAAACTTTGAAAAAGAAAGGATGTCGACGTTTGAAAAAGATGGAAAATTTATCCCAGTGAGAAAAATAAGTAAAAAAAGGCGGAAATACGTTTGATAAATATTCAAAGACAAACTCAGTTGCTGAGACAGCCGCCGTGATGACGTTTTGGGACTGCGTAACATGTCGTACGGACCGTCCTTTTGCGCACTTTCTTTGCATTGAGAACTGATCCCGTTGCATGCCATTTCGCAATTAAGTTTTGAATTGCACTCTTAGCAGAAGGTTTTGCAGACAAAGCACCAATTTGAAAATTAAGTTTAAACTCATCTGCACAGTTTCCATGACTCATGCCGTGCATAGTGCTCTACCACAAAAATGCGCTGTTGCAGAGATAACACCATTTTCGCCACTTCGCACAAACGACTACCATGCACACCCAATGCCACTCTCTCAACTGCGCAATATCACATGAATGACAAGTCATTTGAAAACTTACTGCGCAGTATTACGCGCTGGGCCACTTTTAAAAAACTCACCCTGTATATATTTTGCTTGATCCGTCCGTCATGAAGCGACAATGCATAAGCAACAATATGCGCAGATCAATAATATGCGCGGACCAACAAAGTATACCTCATGCAAAGCAAAGTTTCTGCAACAATAGGCCATAAAAATTACTTGCGTTAAATTAAAATCAAATTTACAGATTCGACTGTTGTGGTACCCAATGACGTATATTAAAGATAGACTCCGAATCTTATTGTTGTAACTTGAAGCAAATTGGGAAGCTCCATGCCCAGAACTGTCATGGCTGAAAGTGAGTGAAGAGGATGCAAAACACATGGCTAAACACGAGAGTAGCTGATTAATAATTCTTTCACACGCCGATCACGGACTGATAAGTTTATATTTTCTTTGACTTTGTATTTGAAGTATTTTATTATATTTTCTAAACAATTTTTCGATCATGGTTTCAGTTTCGTTTCGATTATCTTTCAGTAACGTATTTTCATTTTAGTTACGTATTTTTGATTTATGCTGATCCTTTTTCTTGTCTGTTTTTACAGTTGTACGCAGAACAACTTTGAATAATGGTTTTGAATTAATTATTCCTCGGGCCCAAAATCTTCAAAAACAAAGCAGCCAGACAGCTAATTAATCCACGACTCACTCCTGCCCAGAACTGTCATGGCTCAATTTGCTTCACTTTTTGCCGCTGTTAACAATAGGATTCGGAGTCTATCTTTAATATACGTCATTGGTGGTACCTGTTGTACGACGGGCTTTAATGCTAACAAAAGTAAATGACGCGAGAAGAGAAAACAATTAAAAAATTTTCCTTTCTTTTTAACAATGTAACACCAATTGTCTACTTCAATTCTACGTGTGGGAGATTCGAAAAATAGCTTAATAATTGATCCGTGTAATAACAATTAGTAAGCAGTGTGATTAATGATTCCTAATGACTAGGGTAATGGCGCCGAAGATGCGAAAATTTCAGACAATCTCGGAAGTTGAAGAAACCTGTGTAAACCCAACGGAGTCTGGTAGTCGAAAGCATCGATCGTTATTGTATGTTGGTGGTCCAAAATCATTTGAAGATCTTTGAAGAGTTGTTGGTGTATTGTGAGATATTTTCCAGGAGGCTTCAGAAGCTCTAAGACATGCATGAAGAATGTCATGCATGCGATGCGTGAAACAATTGCTTTCCAGATTTGACAACTCAGACATCTACTTGCAGTCATTCTGGCATACTGTAAGTCCCCAGGAACCTAAACGAATGTGGAATAGTTGTGCAGACGCATTGCCAGAAGTGCTGTATCTCACATTTGGACCAACATCTGATGAACAATGAACGCCGACTCAACAATTATCCAGGGATGCCTCAATTGCAACAGTTCGCTGATCAAGAAGTTGAAGCATTCCAGGATTCAAATCCAATGGTGTCGCTGCATACCTTCGGGCAAAATTCCAAAAGTTGGTGGATCAAATATCGCTATTAAATGAATAGCAGCTGATTGTGTACAATCACATATTAAATGCGGTATGCAACGAGACGCCAGAAAGGGAGACTCTGTTGTTGGACAGTCCTGGCTAAACTTGTAAATCATTCTTGCTGGAAAAAGTGCTGGCGACTGTTCGATTGGAAGGCAGAATTGCCCTGGCAACGGCAACGAGCGAAATTGCAGCACTTTGGTCTGGCGAACGGCACGTTCAGGGTTGCTTATTGCCTCTGCTATGGGCATGTCCATCTGCATTATTTAGTTTGGTTTTGATTGGTACGCTGGCGTCGTTATTACGGAGGGTAGGATTCAGAGAGAACAACATATCTATGTGCTATTTAGGTATGTAAAGGTGTGAAATTCAGTATCCAGATTCCTCTAGGCAAGATCTACATTACTTTAGAACTAGGGCAACATATGGCATGTGATATAGTTCAGAAATGATGAGAAAGGAAAGAAGATACGAGCTTTTTTACATTTTCTACATAATACGTTCGAGAAAATCAATTTTTTGAATTCTGAGACACCCTGTATAACCTGATGTTCAGGCGTTCTCATCTTTGTAGCTGTTTATGCCTGTGAAGACGGTGTTTAAATGAAACGCGCTGGTTGTTAATAAATTCCTACCGTACTGTATTATCTGGTTCTTTTATTCTTCTAAGGAATTCATGCCAAATATCCTACCAAAATTGTCACTGTTTTACTTTGAATGCATTCTACCTGAATTAGTGGATTCCGCGATTCAGACGGGCATGCCATATCGAGAACCAATCAAAATTTTAGAACCAAGGAAGAAAAGAAATTTGATTTGTTTATAGAAAATGAAATTACATGTATTATTATTACTTTTGCTAAATTAGTCTCAGTAAATGAAATGATTTGTTTTTAGTGAATGATTTTCAATGAGAAACTGGAAAGGACTGTGGATAACGACATGACCAAATGACAACAACCTCTTGTCCACAAAAGAATTTTATTAAGCATATACGTATTTCGAACTCATTGAGTTCATTATTCAATGCCGATACAGAGTTTGGTCGACAATCGAACAATCGACAATTGCAGATTCTGGGCACAAACGATTCTAAATAAAAAAGTGTAAACAAAAAAAAACATCAACGGGAATGTCTTACAATCTTTATGGCCCAAATACCATTCTCAGTACCAGACAGGCCTCTTCCTTATTCTTTATTTCCATTCCGAGGCGTGGCATATCTTCATTCCATCGGTTATCAAATATTCACCAAACGTTTTGAGAATTCTTCTGATATCGCCATCTCTTTTAATCGTGAAGGGGAGGGACTTCATAACTATTCATGATGAGTGTCCAACTTCTCTGACTGTTTGTCCTTTTTTGCTCTGTTCCAAACTCTTCACTCTCATGGCGGACTTCGTCTGTTTTGTAACTGACTAGCTTCTTCTCTGCCTTTTTTATTATTTATATTATTATTCTTATTTTTTTGTTATTATGCGAACAGAAAAACCCTGTTAACGCGACGATTGTCGCTCGCATATTTGCCATTGTTGTCTCACCATTGTTTACCCGCTATCAGAAAAAAATACGCTATTACCATTGCTCTATTCTTAGATGAGGGGCGATGGGCGAATGACGTCGCCTTAAACAATCTTATTTTGTTATATCGTCAGTTGTGAAATAAGATGGGCAGAAGGAGGGAGACCCATAACGTCCAATCTTTTGGAACGTTATAATATATACGTACAGACAGATTTTTTTTTCAAAATTTAAATATCAGGTTGTTGCAAAAGTTTTTTCCGGATTTTTATTCCAACACAAAAACGATTGAACTTGAATGACAGATTCAGCTCATGCAGATGCCGGGCAATGGTTGAAAAGTGAACCTTGAACTGTTCTGCGAGTTCCCTCGTTGTTACATTGTGATCTTCATCAATTGCTTGGCGTAGATCATCACCTGAAATCATGATTGGCCGACCAGAGAGGTGCATCTTGAAGAGCGCTATCTCCGCGTCTGAACCGGCGATACTATTCTTCTATTGTACGTAAACTAACAGTGCCATCACCTAAACGTTGGCAAATGTTTCGGTGACATTGTGCAGCACTGATCTTTCCAGAATACTCGTAGAAGATTATTGCTCGAAAATGCTCGCGTGAAAGGTCCATTTCAGATCGTTGATGGCACTCACAGATGTATAGTCAGAAAGTTGATTCTTGGATGTAATATAGCAAAGATATTCAGGAATCGAATGCAATAATTTGTTTGAAAAAATATGAACACCCCCTTCGGAAAATGAGCCCTTCTTGGGCACGGGTTCTAGAACCGGAAGAAACTTTTGCAACAACCTGATATATCTTCTGGAATCATGAATTCTTAAGTTGATTTCAGAGAAAAAAATATTTTTGCGTTTGGGAAAGGAGCACAGGCCACCTTAAAAATCGGCCAAAAATTCCGTTTATTGTGAATCAAAGTAGCAAAGAGTTTATTTAAAAGTTCACTTTTCGAGCCTTAACTTCTGCCTACTTATTTCTTACTTCGTTTATGTTTATTTTCTCACAATTGTTAATATATATCGTACACGGGATACACAAAGTCGACATTCACGCGGCCGTGACAATAACAAAGGTTGTTTTGATTATATTTACTACATAGGTAGGGTGATTCGAGGAAGCAGAACTGAGCAATCAGTGGGCCCACTTACACAAAACTAATCAATGGCACATGTGTCAATGGCAAAAACTAATGTAGACAAAACTCTTCAATAATATAAGAAAACAAATAAAGAGGTTCAGCTTTTTACAATTTGGAAGCGAATAAAAAAAATAATGAAATTTATACAGCTTGCTTCTGATAAACTTCAAGAATTGACAAGGATCTTTCAACAAAAAAGATAAAAACTTCTTTCATTTTAGCCTTGGGTAAGTATTTTTTCCTTTGAAAATTTCGACAAAATTACAAAAATTTGGAATTTCATTAACATCTCAAAACAGATTTTTAAAACTATGACATACTTTTAGCCATGCAAACAAAAATAATTTTTTGAAGTGAAACTTTTTATACGGCGCCGGCGACTTGGGGAGTGATATGCTAGCATGAAACTTTTTTCAAATTACGTAAGTGACGTTCTTCCAACCTTCATCGTTTCCAACAAACGGAAAACACTGATTGTTAACATCCGAGATGGAGCGTGACCATCGAGAGAGGCCTCTGCATTAAAATGTAATACATTGTTACATCATTATAGATAATGCGAGGCCAACGAAAAAGACAGGCCCTGGCCAATGCCACCTATGATCCATCCAGCCTTAGTTTGCCATAGGTGGTATGTGATGGCCGTTTCAATTGATGAATATTGTTACAACAAAAATTAAACAATACATAACAATTGAAATCTCCATATTTCGTGCAAGCTAAAGCTGGATAGACCATGCGTAGACGGCAAGTTTCCGATTGTTAAAATCCAAGATGGAAACAGTGAAGGCTACATTGTTACTAGCACTAAGATGATCAACTGATTTTTCTGCGCCAGGGCCTGTCTTTCTTGTTGGCCTCGAGATGATAATAATAATAATAATAATAATAATAATAATAATAAAACGGAGAATTCGGCGCCAAAAACAGCTGCAGAACGCATAAGAGCTTATAGAGCTCCTAGACGAACTGAAGAAGCAATTCCAAAAAAATAAAAAAAAATAAAAAAAAAATAAAACGGAAGCTAAAATGTCTACAAGACGCGTACGAAATTTTCGAGCTCGTAAATGACAGCAGTTGGAATCAAATTCGCCTTCTGCAAAAAAGGTAAAGACCAACCCTCCATCTCTTTGCCTTCATCGATAAAATTGAGTTTAAAATTTGAAAGTTAACTAACTTTCAAATTAATAAATAATTTGAATAAAACATTCCTATTCTACTTTTTAATGCTCGAAAAAAAATAGCAACAGAACGAGAATAATTGTACACCGCAGGCTCGCGCGTAATGTCCTTTTTTGTTAACATCGTTCTGGTAATGCAGTAACACGCATTTTCAACTTTTTACTATTATTTTATTTTGGCGGTGGCTGTCATTACAGCTATTAATGATCAGTTCGATTAAATGACCTAATCAAAAGCACAATAAATTGTATTGCTGGAGACCTCGTTTCAATGTCTAAAGTACACATTTTACTTTATTGTAGAATAAAGTATTATGGTATTTATGTATTTTGGTATCCAAAACTCATACTAATTCAGGATTCGTTAATACTTATGGAAAATAAAATAAAACTTATCGAAATGATAACGCACTAGCAGCATATACTTTCACTATAATTTCTTATGCAAATTCCGAGTTATCCGTTGCTAATAAGTTGGTTATCCGGACCGCTACACTGTAAGCTGACACCTGAAACCCGCTATTCCAACTCGGGCTTAAGATGTCAGCTTACAGTGTAGCGGTCCGGATAACCAACTCTTTAGTGACGGATAACTCGGAATGTGTATAAAAAATCATATTGAAAGTGTATAAAAATTCACTATATGATTCACGGAGTTCATGATTCCTTGCACAGGAACGAGCTGACCCAGTCCGTACCATGAAAATGAGCCCCACACCATGATGGCTCCTCCTCCGAACTTGACTGTGGGCTCTGTGCACTCAGGTAAGAAGCGTTCTCCAGGTATGCGCCAAACCCAAACTCGTCCATCGGATTGCCAGAGTGTGTAGCGAGATTCGTCTGTCCACATTACACGTTTCCATTGGTCCATTGTCCAGTTTCTGTGGGCTTTGCACCACTCCAGACGTCGCTTGGCGTTGACTCTGCTGATGTGGGGCTTGTGGGCAGCAGCACGGCCATGGAATCCCATCGTGTGCAGTTCCCGACGAATTGTCACGGTACTGGCATCATTTGCAGAGGCGTTTCGAAACTCTGTGGCAATTTTTTCCGCCGAGGACTTCCGGTTGCTGCGGGTGACACGACGAAGCACTCGACGGTCTCTGTCCGTTAATTACTTGGGTCTTCCGGTTCGTTGTTGAACTGTTGTTGATCCCCGGGTCTTCCATTTCATAATGACATCGCCTACTGTTGACTTGGGTATCTGAAGAAGGCTGGAAATGTCACGCACGGACTTGCCGCATAGGTGACATCCAACGATGGTTCCACGTTGGAACTCACTGAGCTCTGCCGAACGACCCATTCTTGCCAATGTCCAAGCAGAGTTGTGTCTGAAGGTGTGGGAAGCTATTTAAATGATGTGCAAGTCATTATCATGTGACATTGGGCCAATCGATGATCTGTGAGGGGTGTCCGGATATTTTTGATCATATAGTATATATGCTCTTCCGTGTTAACATTACGTCAAGTTTTATCTTTATTTTCGTAAGTTTAACGAATCCTGAATTAGCATGAGCCTTGGTATACTAAAATACACATACCAACATTATTTACAGCTTTTTTGCAATTGGTAAAATAATCTTTTCAAATGAAAAAAATAATCTTTTCAAAATAAAAAATGTGGTTTTTAAAATAGAAAATACAGTTTTTAAATGAGAAAATAAATAGATAAAAATTCATAAAATTTAAATCAAAGAAAGAAAATAATTTACATAATAGAATTAAAAAAGCGTTCCTGTTACCCCCACTCTTCCTTACCCTCTAGTGGCAATTATTAAGTACCGAAAGGTGCTTCATGCTATCAGTATTTTGAATTATTTACAAAATGGTTGTAATTGATACAATGGTCCGTGCCCTAATGGTATCCATATGACACCCTCAAAAATTTTCAAAGATATGGCATGTTATATATCAAACAATTTAAAATGGTGTGTCATGAATGAATATAACGTAAAATTAATGATAGTCGAAATTGGTTCAAAGTAACCTAGTTTAGTGGAACCGTTATGGTTCATTGGGACTATCAATGCTAAGATATGGCATGTAATATATCAAACGATTTGTAATGATGTGCCATGACTGAATTTAACGTAGAAATAATGGATAAAGTGGTTCAGTGATTATCCACCGTAGCTTTGAACCAGTTTGGATAATCATTAATTCTACATTATATTTATTCATAGCACATCATTCCAAGTTGTTTGATATATTATATGCCATATCTTAGCATTGAAAGTTCCAATGAACCATAACGGTTCCACTAAACCAGGTTACTTTGAACCAATTTCGACTACCATTAATTTTACGTTATATTCATTCATGAAACATCATTCCAAATTGTTTGATATATAACATGCCATATCTTATCTTTGAAAATTTTTGAGGGTGTCATATGGGTACCATTGGAGCACGTGCCATTTGCAACGTTTGTTAACAGCCAGGTGGATTAAAGAACTAAGCACCCTTTTATAAAAATGGTCCTATTCTTATTAATTGCGAACAGGTAATATGAATAATCTTATTTTGAAAGGTTTGAAAGGAAAACGCAGAGTCAAAAGTCGGATAATATTGGACTATTTATTATTCTCTCGTTAATATATTTTTTAATTACAATTGGGTTATGATTTCTTCTTAACGGTAAACTTCTGATTAAGATTCAGTCTTTTTACATCTTTTCATATTTCTTGATTATTTTTTAAACCATTCTCCGGGACGAAGCTCAACAAAATCAATAGCTTACTCTTAAGAGAACTTGAGAGAAATTAAGATGATTTTCGTCGCATACCCTCCGAAAATAAACAAGAATGATTTTATCGCCAAAGCGGATAAAGGGAGCACATTTTCTTGTTATAGCATCGTACATGGATATATAGAATTAACCAACATTTTAAAACACTTGACAGTAAATAAATAAATATGAAAACTAAATTGTAAATTACTATTTAAATAGGCTAACGTATAGAGAGAATTTAAAAGAATAAACTTGAAGAATGAAAGGTAAATGGAGAGTGAAGTTATTCCTCATACACTTAAAAAAATAAAAGTTCTTTAATTTGTAAGAATTCTCACATAATGTTAAACGAAGTGAGCCTCAATTGCTGAAGCGTTATGTGTAAGCATCTATTAGGGGGTGGCCGTGGCCTGGTTGTTTCGTTGGTTGGCTTGCTAATCGATGGAGTTCAGCAACTTCAGGCGCGGCCAGCTGCTGGCTGGGTGACGGCCAGGGCTTGAGGGCCACTGCTGGCGGGACAGCTATTTGGGGCACGGCTGTTGGGGGAATTTAGTCTGACCCATTTGCCGATTGACCAGTGCTGGTTTTCCAGCAGTTGGTGATAGCCACTGGTTTGTTTGTCCGCCAGCAGCTCTTCCATCATGAAACCCCCCCGTGCTTTGGAGGGCACGTTAAGCCGTCGGTCCCGGCTGCTACTGTCATCACGTAGCAGTCGTTATTTACTGGGATGGCGCAAAACTCCCTCGTAGGAGTAGGTGCCGCAGATTATCACTAGATACTGAGAAGCATCTATTAGATTTTCATATTAAATTACTAAAGTCTTATTGAAGCAAGCGATTAACTACTATTAAATTAATTAGTAATGAGTTTTAGATACCATTAAGCCTAAGAGTACTATACT
>JAHWFO010024136.1:178303-190339 GCA_023313115.1 Rhysida immarginata
AGTTCTTCTTTTTTTTCTGTCGTTACCTTATCATATGTTTTGGTCAACTCCCAATTATTATTATTGTTAAACCCAAATTAGCGTTAAGCTAAAGTTCGAATAAAGTCTCTTCACTTCTCCGTGATTCTTGTCGATGTCTGTAGGTATGAAACGCTAGAAGTCTTCGGTAGGCAGAAGTTGGACGATGGGGGAGTAAGGTGAGTAAAAAGGGAGGGGAGAACGGTTTTTTTCTCTACGGGGAAAGGTTAGTATTATTAATAAGGACCCGTCGCTAACCACGTCGGAAAATACCTTCTTCGCACATATTTTTTACAGATAATCATCATACTGCATAATTAGGGATTCCATTTTCGCATCGGAATTATACCAAGTAGTGGATCCAAAGATCTGTTAGCAGAAAAGAAAAAAGGGAAAGCCAAGACAGATTGGCTTTTATTTATAAAAAGTTGGCCCAAATTGTCAACCATTACCAGATAAATCTTCATAACATGCGGTTTCCGACTTCGAATGTGCGGTCGCCATTTTCTTCTCAAAGATAATTTTCCATCATTCTCATGAAAATATCTTCCAATAGATCGTACCAAAGACGAACTTCCCGTGTTAGTCTTTCAATCTTCCCTCCACTGTGGATCGCCTCCCTCTCTCTTTGGGTCTGGATCCCGGCATCTTCAGGAGAAACCAAAATCTGCGACTAACACTATCGAATTCGCTTCGTCTTCTCCCTGATTCCTTCCACTCGTGCTCCCAACAAAGCCTTTTACCAACAGAAGATTATTAGTGTCTTTCCTTTGTTGACGTAATTTTAAACAGCAACAATGACAATGTACCATAAATCGTAGTAAAACTTAATCAATGGGGAAAAAATTATTTTCCTATCTTTTAGCATGTTACACATTGTATCAATTACAACCATTTTGTAAATAATTCAAAACACTGATAGCATAAAGCACCTTTCGGTACTTAATAATTGCCACTAGAGGGTAAGGGAGAGTGGGGGTAACAGGAAGGCTTTTTTAATTTTATTATGTAAATTATTTTGTTTCTTTGATTTAAATTTGAATTTTTGTCTATTTATTTTCTATTTTGAAAACCACATTTTTTATTTTTAAAAGATTATATTTTCATTTGAAAGATTATTTTTTCAATTGAAAACTACATTTTACCAATTGCAAAAAGCTGTATATTTCTCTAAAGCATTTGTAACAATTTTAACATTTAGAATAAGACATTGTACTGTTGCTAAATCATAAACTTGTATTTGTATAAAATACTTTTATTTTTTAAAATAAAATTTTCATGTTTTAAATGACTGTGTTTTTAATCATTATTAGTAACCAATCCTTTTCACTGATTACATCATCCAATATTTTTCACTGACTATTATCATGAACTGTAAGTTTCACTTCGTTTGAATGCCCCGCGACACACAAGTTTTTTTTCTTCTTTATACTAATAGAAAATATATGAGAAATTGACAATAAAAGTTTTAAAATAAATTCCCCTTACCTTGCCTGCCACAAAAAGACGAATCAATAAAATTTTCAAGCCAAACAACAGATTTACAAGAGTTGTACAATTGCTACCCTCTGCAACCAGATTCAACTCTCTGAACAGAAGATCAACAGTCTGACCCTGAATATTCATTCTCTTCAGAATCTATCGAAACCTTGGGCAGCACAGCTTTGTTTAAGTAAAGATAAGAAAAGAAATCACAATTCTAAAAGCTGAGCTAAAAAATTTAAATAAGAAAAAGTCGCATGTTATTCTTACTAGTCAAGAATTAAGTACAATGAGAACGAAAACAAAATTACGTCAAAACTTGAAATAAGGTCAAATGAAATTTATTTTTTATAGTATTATTATAGTGGCTAGAAGAATAGTGTGGCAACGGCTACTATTCGCTGTGCTACGTGGTTGATTCCCGATTTGATGATAGTAGTGGTGGCGCTGCAATCGACATAGATGCGAGTTACCCGGAAGATGAGATGGAAATCTTAGGATGAAGGTGGGTTTTTTTCAGCTATATTACGGGCGACTTAAGTTTATTTATAAAAATTTTGTATATTTTAGATAATTGTCTTCTACAGAACTTGAGAATACTCTTTAACGTTAAAATAAATGAAAGATATCTGCTGTTATAAATAAGTTGAAATATAAGATCAGAGATGGATGAAGATATCCATCCCTAATAAGATAAAGCATGGAATATGATCCCTTCCGAGCCAGAGGAATTACATTTTGAGTAATTAATCATTAAACATAGATCTGCTAAATTAAGTCAAATAAAATATAAACATAAAATCTAATAATATAATGCTGTACACAGATGCTTACCTTACAAATGATAAAAAATGAATTTTCATAGATGTTTCAGGAGAAAAAAATCAAGAAATGAGGCGTTCGCCCCTCTAACTCGGAAGGTCTCATATGTGAAATGCACAATATTGAAAAATAACAACCAAAGAGAATATCTTTTTTCATATAAAATTTATTTATCACATGAATAACAACCAAATAACTTTTTTAAGTGATGATAAAATATTTAAATATCAGATATTTTAGGTTAATACTTTTGAAAAAAAAAATTCTTATTATTTAAAAAAAAGGAAGATACATAAAAAAATTTGTATTTAAAGCTATTTTGACTGCATTTCATTATTTAAAATTAGGGAATTTTTAAAAATTATCCTGATTTTCTTACATTTTACATAAAAAAAAAAAGAAGAAATATAGATAGAAAAGTGGTTCTTGAAATTTTAAAATGCAACAGTAAGAAGGGAAGGGGTGCTGTTTTATTGCAAAACTACAATCAGGTAAAGAAATAAAAAAACTCAGTGTGAAACGGTCGTGTATTTCTCTATACCAAAGATAACTGAAAAAGATAAAATCATTTGAAATTTAAAAAATACTGCAAAATCATCTGTAAATTAAAAACAAAAAGGTGAGGGTCGAAATATTATTAAAATGGTATATCATTTAATTTTCTGGAATGAAAATGAAATAATAAATCAAGTTTATAAATTTTACAAAGAAATTAATGGAGCCTTATTGATGTAAATCTCTGGATGTTTAGCTACTATGTTGATTTAGCGGCATCATCATTCGCGGAATCAGATTTGAACGCTCGCTACCACACTATTCTTCTAGCCACTATAGTATTATCTCTTTAGCACATTTTCGTAGAACATGCTTATGTGATCAGTTTGTCCAGATGTTCGTCCGTCCGTTTGTAAACACAATTCCAACAATGCATTGCGTTGCAATGAGAAGAGCAGAGAGTAGTTACTTACTCTTGTCTCTGGGGGAGAGTAGGCGTAGCGTGTTATTGGAAGAGACAAATCAACTCGCATTGGGGAAAACGCGCACTATGTTTCGGGATGGTGCAGTGATAGACGATTTAGAAAGGGAGTGTCGGTGCCGACAGCCTAAGTCAAAATAATTTTTTTATTAGTAAGAGCTTATTATTTAGTATCATAATTTAAAAACGAATTAAATTTTTCACGTTCATTTTTCACCAATCGATAAATATGAGACGGAGCACGTTCGAAGGTGAGATAGTCGGATGAGGTACATTAGCATATAGTACCATAAGGACAACCCCTTAAAAATTTTCAATGCTAACATATGGCATGCAATATATCAAACAACTCGTAACGACGTGTCATGAATGAATCTGACGAGTAATTAATGATACTCGCTGTTGGTTGTAATACATATTTTAATGGTACCACATGGAAACTTTCAGTACTAAAATTTGGCTTGTAATAAGAGGGGAGATCAAAAAGTAAGTTGCACTTCCACGGTATGGCCATTTATTACACCACCTATACACAAGCAACTCTGCCATAGCAACGTACAATGTAGGTTCACTTTTCCACATAGTCCCCAAGAGACCCTAAACAATTATCCGAACGATCAACCAACTTTACGATTCCGGATGCATAGAAATCTCCTCCAGCGTTTTGTAACCACACGGTGACAGCCGCTTTCACCTCCTCATCGTTTCGAAATCGTTGTCCACCGAGTTCCGCTTTGAGCTTACTGAAAAGATGAAAGTCGCATGGCGCTAAGTCGGGACTGTATTGAGGATGTTGCCAAACCTCCCATTTGAATCGCTGCAGCAGTTCGCACGTTTGGCGGGCCTTGTGAGGTGTTGCGTTATCGTGCAGTGATTTCTCGATGAATGTCCATTCAATTCACCCGTTTGGCCCGTAGAAATCGGATTGCTGCTCGCACCTCAAGTTTGGAGTGGACATCCAGTTGACGCGCCATTGCTTTTAGCCCACTAGTCACACAAAACACGACGGGAAACCACAGCAACAGTCCTATCCGACGTCTGCGCAGTTAATGTCCCTTTCTCCGCTTTGCCCAAGATTGCGACACACAGCGCGCTCCTGCGGCGAGTTAGTGCAACTTACTTTTTGATCTCCCCTCGTATATCAAAACAACTTGTAAGGACGTGTCATGAATGAATATAAGGAGCAATTAACGATACTCGCTATTGGCTGTAATACATATTCTAATGGTACCACATGGAAACTTTCAGTGCTAAAATATGGCATGTAATATATCAAAACCTTGTAACGATGTTTCATGAATGAATGTAACGAGCAATTAATGATACTCGCTATTGGTTGCAGTACAGATTCTAATGGACCATATGTTACCATTGAAAACTTTCAGTGCTGAGATATGGCATGTAATGTATCAAACATCTTGTATTGACGTATCATGAGTGAACAAAATGAGTAATTAATGATACACGGAATTGATTTTGTAGAACGTTTTCTAATGGTACCATATAGTATGATGGAAACTTTCAATGCTTAGATATGGCATGCAATATATCAAATAACTTGTAACGACTGTCAAAAATGAATATAATGAATAATTAATGATGGACAAAGTTAGTTTTGGTTGTACGTATTATAATGGTACCATTACAGTACTTTTAATGCTAAGATATGGCAGCATGTAATATATCTAACAGCTCGTACAATACAGTCAACCGTTTACAACGAGACTCCTGAAACGGCCAGTCTATTGATGAAAATAGGTGAGCAGGATCGGGAAGGACGCTACACATTTTTCGCTTATGTGAACTGGGTCACGAAGACAAAAATTTCTTTCTCTTCCTCCCCCACCCATTTCCATCAATGAACTGGCAGCTTCAGGGGTCTCGTTGTCAACGGTTGACTGTACATAGCCATTGATATCCATAGCTGTCACGAGTAAATTGCTGTTAGGCTTAAGATTATCAATATCTGAATTCTGTTAGACATATCGTGAGAGGGTGGACAATTCTTCTTCCCGTCGCGAGACTTTCGATTTCTAGCTCGTCCTTTCCGCTCGCTCTTCTTCATCTCTTGAGCCGACTGCACCAATGAAGTCAAAGATGACGACGACGCCACTGCAGACGATAAAACGGACTCCTCCGTCACATGAGCCTTACTGTCCACACGAGTTAATTGCTCACTTCAACGCTAGATGATTATGTAGAAACGCTTTAGCAATAGAAATCATAGATGCTTACAAAAACAGTTCAACAAGTAACGTTCACTTCGTTTAATATTATCGTATGAATGCTTATTAAATTAATTGCTTGTTAAATTAATGAACTTTTATTTGCTCGAATATATAAAGAATTACAAAGTGAAAAATTAAGTCTATACTCTTCATTTAACCTTTTGGCTCTTCAATTTTATTCTTTTAAATTCTCTTACGTTAGTTTCATTATTTAGGAATTTACAAGACAGTTTCATATTCATATAGTTTTTCTCTAAAGTGTTTTAAAATGCACACTTGTTCTCGGTATCCATGGCTGATGTCTCGCTTCTATAATAATAAGATGTTCTCCTTTTATCCGCATAGTGGTAAAATCATTCTTGTTTTTTATTTTTATTTAAATATTTAAAAACATAGTTTTTTTTACATAGTCTTTAAAGTATAATCTTTTCTTTTTTAATGTTCTTTTTTATTCATGTTACGTGGTTTTTCATGGTACATTTCATGTCGTATGATTACACTGGTCGGCATCAATATCCTCCCTGTAAAAATAATGTTTTTTTCTTAAGGATTTCACACTACTAATTCCAAATATGGCAATTAAATTGCTATTTCACGTACCATTTTTTGGGGGAGTGGGGAATGGTTGCCGTTTAGCAACACATTATAAATATAAAACATTTCAGGTTTCTGGACTTCTGATTTAAAATTTATAGTTTGATTTGAAATTGAGGCCGCATGGCCTCTGCCAAGAGACATATAATTTTTAGTATATATTAGTATATATTAGCTAATTTTTAAATACCACACTATGATTAAACAAAATTTCAGGTCGCTAGGCCTTTCCGTTCAAATGTTATAGCTTCAATTGTATTTGAGGCCGCCAGGGGTATATTGTCTCCTTGTATATTGTCTATAATTTTTAAGTAACGCACTGTAAAAATACAAAACTTCAAGTTCTTAGGCCTTTTTATTACTCAAATGTTAGAGCTTGATTTGTGATTTGGGCTTCAGGCCCCCTGTCAAGACCTAAGAGGCTTAAATCAATTTTTAGTGTATATTAGCTAAATTTTTTAGTAAACTACTGTAAGTATACAAAATTTCAGATTTCTAAGCCTTTTCGTTCAAACATTATAGCTCTGTTTGTGTTTAGGGCTCCTGCCAGGGCCCTAGAGGAATATATAAGTTTTAGTGTATAATAAGTAACACACCATAAATATGCAAGAATTCAGGTTTCTGGACTTTTGGCTTAAATGTTATAGCTTGCTTTGGGATTGGAGCCTCAGGGCCCCTGTTGAGGCCCAAGAGGCTTATACCAGTTTTTAATATATATTAGCTAAATTTTTAAGTACTTTTCTATAAGTAAACAAAATTCAGATTTCTAGACCTTTTCCTTTAAAAGTTGTAGTTTTGCTTGTTTGGAGCCTCTGGGGCTCTGCTGAGGCTTATATTACTTTTTTGTATATTTGCAATATTTTTTTAGTACCACACTATGAATATACAAAATTTCAGGTTCCTAGGCCTTTCCGTTCAAATGTTATATCTTCAATTGTATTTGGGGCCTCAGGACCTCCGGCGGGGCCCTAGAGGCTTATATCACTTTTCTTGTATATTGATTTTATTTTCTTAGAACCGCACTACAAATTTACGAAATTTCAGGATTTTAGGCCTCTTTGTTCAAAAGATAAAATTTGACCATGAAATTCATACAAGTGGCCCCTGAGAGGCCCCGGGCCACCCTAGAGTATATACTATTTTTTTTGCACCGTCCTCTGTATAGGGCCTACGTGTGTACAAAATTTCAAGCCTCTAGGTCAATCCTTTCAAAAGTTATGGCGTGTGACATACACATTACATACATACATTCTTCTGTACCGTCGTTAATGCTAAAACCCTAAAAACGATTGTAGAATTAGCCATCTTATGCTGAAGAAAAACGAGGAGATTATATGATTAGAAGCAGCGTGAAACCTAGATGTATTGATAATAGAAAAGCAGGATTTTAACATTTCTAAAAGTGGTTCTTATATTCCATTATTTTATTTATTTATTTATTTATTTATTTATTTATTTATTTATTAGGATTAAAAAAAGATGCAACTGCGCTCAACTGGAACCGGTATGGTCTTAGACCGACAGGTTAGGTTCCACCGGGCGCAACAAATACAACCGATATAATGATATAAATAATGTTAATAAAGGTAGTAGAAAAATATTTAACGGGGTGTTACTAATTGAAAAAGTAACAAAATAACTAATAGGCCAAGCGGCACTAACAGTCATTGATTTTTTAAAAAAAAAGCAAAAAAAAAACAAAAAAAAAACAAAACACGAACGAACATTGATTGGAGTAGCCTTCAAACAATCGAGGGATTGCAAAATAAATATTTTTACTTTAATAATGTTTTGCAAGAAATAATAGATAATTCTACAAAACAATTGGAGACTTCATCTAAATATAATAACAGAAAACCTTGGTTTATAGATGATTTGATGAAGAAAAAAAGAAAGCAAAATAAACTTAGATCTCGATATTTAAAAAATAGACAGAACACCTTTGGTTAACAAATATAAACAATTTCGTAATGCTGTGGTTAAACATATAAGGCAGAGTAAATTTGATTATTGCAGGGCTCAAATTTATACAGAAGAAATGGAATATCTTAAATGAGATTGCAGGTAGGAAAAGAAAGAGAACAAAAGTCCCTTGTGAATTAAAAGAGCAAATAAATAAATTCAATATGGTTTTGATAAATATGTGTCAGACTTATGATAATAGAAATAAAAATTTTACGAGATGTAAATGTATTTGAATCCTTTTTCTTGTATCCAGTAAATGAAAATGAAATTAAAGTACGCATCAATAATTTGTCAAATATTCCTCACCTGGTTTTGATTACCAGTAAGATATTACGCAAGAATTTGTTAATGATATTTCAAAACCCTTAGCTCATTAAATAAATATCTCATTTATACAGGGAGAATTTCCTGAACCCTTAAACACAGTAATTGCTATTCCAATTTATAAAGGAAGGGATAAAAAAAACATTGCTAAATATAGACCTATATCCTTACTCTCGTATATCTAAGATTTCTGAAAAAAATGATTAAAAAACGTCTGTTAAATTTCTTACAAAAATACATAGTATTATTTCATGTAAGCAATACGGCTTTCAAAAAGGTAACAGTACTGAAATGTCAGTTCGTAATCTAGTTTCATTAATAACGACTTCACTTGATAATTATTTCTGTCCTATTTCAATTTTTCTTGACTTAAAAAAAGCGTTTGATTCAGTTAATCAGAGTAAACTGCTTAGGAAATTGCAACATTATGGAATTAGGGGTCCATATGACAACAAATTTTAAAGATTGAAAATGAATATAGTACTTCAGAAAGGAATAAAATTGGTGTCCCTCAAGGAACGGTCTTGGGCCTTATTTTGTTTCTTTTATAAAAAAAATGATATTTTCAATCAAAATTGGAATGGCCATATACAAGGTTATGCTGATGACTTGGTCTGAGTTACACAAGAGATGTTTTTACAAATTATAAAGAAGCAGAAATTGATATATTAAATATAAATAAGTGGATAAATGAGAATGGAATGCAATTAGATGTACAGAAAACTGTCTATATTAGATACAGGTTATATCCAGATAATGACTATCAAAAATATTAAGTGCCACACTCATGATTGTATTAATATCAAAAATTGTACATGTCCTAGTACAGGGTGCGGCAGCATAACTTCCTTATTTCGTATTGCAATAAAACAAAAAGTATTAAAGATATCGTTTTATTTTTTGTTTTATACAAAAGTTACACATTTAAAGTTGTGGTTTACATAGTTTTAAAAATCATATGGGGTAAGTGACACCCAGCATTGTCGATGCAGTGGGTGAACCCATGTGAACCCATTGTCGATACTCAAACATGCTCGAGGAGGTTTTTTTTTGCCATGACTGGATGAAATGGATTTGGGGGGGCCTGTGGTTTCACCAGGACGGAGCAACGGCCCATACGTCAAGGGCATCGATGGCTGTGTTGCGAGATCACTTCCCAGGGCGCCTCATCTCACGGAGAGGCGATTTGGGGTGGCCGGCGTGTTCTCCCGATATGTCCCCATGTGATTTTTTTGTGGGGGTATTTGAAATCCCGTGTCTATACTAATGGGCCTACAGACTCTGGACGACCTGAAGAGAAACATTCAAGGAGAGACAGCCAACAACAATATGCTGGAGAGAGTGATGAGAAACACCAGAATTCGGTTCACCCAGTGTATCGACAATGGCGGGCGTCACTTACCCCATATGATTTTTAAAACTATGTAAATCACAACTTTAAATGTGTAACTTTTGTATAAAATAAAAAATAAAACAATATCTTTAATACATTTTGTTTTATTGCAATACGAAATAAGGAAGTTATGCTGCCGCACCCTGCATAAGGCAAGTTAATAGATATAAATATCTTGGTGTCATTATTGATTATAAGCTAAACTGGAGACAACATATTGTAAATCTCTTTCAACAACTTATATCAGAACGCTACATGCGAATTTCAACGAGTAGTTTTCGAGTTATGTAGTCAACATCGTAAACACGTGGTGGTTAGTAAAAACATGGGAGCACTTGTTACGATGTTGACTGCGCAACTCTGAAACTACTCGTTGTAATTCGATCAAATTTTAACTGTAACACAATTCTATGTACCATATTATTCCCCCCAAACTTAATTATGCTATGCGTTATAGAACCTGACTTATTAACTTGTTGATCTTAGTGGAGGCATTTTTATTTGTGTTGGTTTGGTTTGTTTGGTATTAACGTCCTTTTCAACTGCCATGGTCATTTCAGTACGGCGTTATAGGGGCCGCAAATTTTGCCTCGCAAGGGTTCTTTAACGTGCAGCCGGCAAACGACTACATAGGACCAACGGCTTTACTTCCCACCCGAAGGAGGTGCGTGATCTCAGGATTTTCCCCCTGAAAAAATCCTCGTCGTCATCGGCTGGGGTCGAACCCGCGTCCTCGAGCATCTTTTATTTGTGTTCATATCTCGGTTATCGTTCATATTCGAACCCATGTTCATATGAACTTTTTTGTTTAGAATCATCCATACGACCTCCTCCGATACACCCTGTATATTTTGTTTATAGAAACAATATTATTTTTATGTTCCCAATTATGTGTTTAATTTCTATGTATCTTGTTTTTCTTGTGAGCATTTATTGCTCTTTCGAGATACATCGGTAAGCCTTATTATATTTTACTTTCATAGTGTAAATGATTGATTTTGAATTGTAAATTGTAAATTACAAAAATAAATTTCAAAATTTCAACTTCAAAAAAATTAAACATAATTAGAACCATCCATGAAGTCATGATGTGCCTTCTGAGAGCCCTTCTAAATACATTATAGGACGACAAGGTTCGAATAGTCACGGAGAAGCGACCCACAACTTTACCCCATTACGAGACCTGGAAAAAGAGAGATGAACTACGTTGACCTGTCTGGTAGGGTATTTATGGATGTTCTGATTAAATTGTATTGTGAAAGGAGTTGTCAGTTTAAGCAATGAATTAACCGCTTTGTGTATAAAAAAATGGTTTGTATAGCATGAATCTGGTAAATAGTCGGAATTCCCAGTAGCTTAACAGAGTGCTAAACAGAGGACCGTTTGGGAATACCCAACAGCGTCCTCAGAAACCATTTCTGCAACTTGAACAGTCTAGCCAAATTATAGGACGTGGAGCCCCAAAAATAATTCCAAAGCAGAGGTTGGAGTTAATCCAAGCGTTATACAACAATATTAGAATATTCCAAGGTAAATAATACAGTCTTGAAATCAGCTCCTGCTTGAAGTTCAACTTGTTGACCAGGCTATTTATGTACAGGTTTCAAGAATGATCCTAATTTGGAATCAAGCCTGGGTATCTAAACGACTTTACTAAAGAAATCGGGCGGTCGCCAAAAAAAAAAAAAAAAAAAAATCGACGGAGAATCAGGTACCCTTATTACGCTGGTAGAAAAGGGTAACCTTAGTTTTATCAGCATTAAGCTGTAATTGATTCATACGACACCAGCGACGCATCCTTAATTGGGCCTCGTTTATGGTTCATGGCATGTAATATATCAAACCTCTCGTAACAACATGTCATGCGTGAATATCATGAGAAAATAATGATAATGGTTATTGGTTTACTAGCACGTGCCCTAATAGTGCCCTATGAAACCATATGGTACCATTGGAACTTTCAATGCTAAGATATGGCATGTAATATATCAAACGACTCGTAACAAGGTGCCATGAGTGAATATCACGAGAAAATAATGATAATGGTTATTGGTTTACTAGCACGTGCCCTAATAGTTCCCTATGAAACCATATGGTACCATTGGAAATTTTAATGCTAAGATATGGCATATAATATATCAAACAACTGGTAATAACCCGCCATGAGTGAATATCACGTGTAAATAATGATAATGGTTATTGGTTTACTAGCGCGTGCCCTAATGGTGCTCTAT
>JAHWFO010024136.1:215339-234850 GCA_023313115.1 Rhysida immarginata
GAGTACAGATTTTGAATCAGCACAGTCAAGTTAGTCTAAAACACATATATTACCTTCAGTAGCATAAATGTTGTTGACCAGTGTAAGTACCTAAATACCACGTAGATCTTTTGTCCCCTATGACTCACTTCCCCGTATTTCCGACCCCAGTGCACCAATCAAAACAAAACTAAATAATGAAAGTTTACTTGCCCTTATTAAGCTACCTTCCGAATTTCAACCGTCTACCTCAAAAACGAAGGAATTATACAGGCAACGGACGGACGGACAGACGGACATTGTGAAAACACTAAGTCGCTCCATTCTGAAATTTTTGAGATAGAAGGTTGAAATTCGGAATGTAGCTTACTATGGGCATGTGCACCTTCACTATTTAATTAGGACCGATAGGTACTTATGTTTTCACAATGTGCGTTCGTCCGTCCGTCTGTCTGTCTGTTGGTGCTCTAGCGTTCGAACGCTTCCGAATTTTCGACTTCCGTTTTCGCTATTCGACAACTTAGGGAAAACGAAAGACTTCCGGTTCAAAAGGTCACAAATAATAATAAAGGGGACCACGTTTTTCACTATACAATTCCATGTATAAATGGCCTGTGCATTGCCAAATGCTGTTCTCCCTTTGGCATTCCATAGTTAAAGCAGAGAAATGGCTTGTGAATTAAGTGAAGATACGTGATGGTCTTCCTTGATGGTCAAAAACAGTCAAAACTGGTTCAATGATCTGTGGTTTAGGACCAATTTCTGTATCGTTGCAACAGGAATTTGTTGCCATTCCTGCTGTACGAAAGTTTTCTGCTGTTGAACTGTTCAGGGTCGTCGTTGACATAACTTCCTCTTGATAATTCGCCATATATTCTCTATTCCACTGGTCCACTGGAAACTTTCAATGGTAAGATATAGCATGTATTATAACAAACAACTTGGAATGAGGTGTCATGAATGAATTTAACATAAAATATAATGATAGTCGAAATTGGCTCAAACGCACATGGTTTAGTGGAAACATTATGGTTCATTGTAAACTTTCAGTGCTAACATACAGCATTTAATATATCAAACAATTTGGAATGATGTGTCATGGATGAAGCTATATATATAAAAGAGGACAACCACTGACTCACTGACTCATCATCGCACAGCAGAATCTACTGGGGCCACCGACTCGACGCTCGGTAGGGTGATAGAACGGATAGCGTAGGGGCGTGCTACGACGAGTTTTTCGAAATTCGGACCCCCTGCCCTCGCAGGGGGGCAGAAAGGAGCAGCACGTTCGGTCGCCTTGCCCCCCCCCCCCCCCCCCAATGAACGCAGATCTTCGAAATTTTGCAGGAAGGTTTCTAGCTACCGTGCCAAAAAAATTATTTTCCCCGATTTTCGAAATTCAAAATCTATGGGTGCAAAAACCTTAAAAAAATCAATTTTGGGGGTGTTTTACAAAATTTTCTGATATTTTGATGCTACTTTGCGGGGAATAAAGATAAAGCGACGAAACTCGAATGGCAGCTTCTCGGGGAAATTTCCAAAAAACCAATTTCTGTTTTTTTCGATTTTCGCTTTGTGAAGGGGGCCAGGAGGTCCCAAAGATTGGACCCCAGTTTTGTGTTTTTGCCGCCCAATTCCAATGCGGAAATGCAGAAAGCTTCAAAATTGCGCACGAGAATGTAAAAGACGTATTCAAAAAGGAAATATTCGTTGGATTTTGAAAATCCAACTTAAGGGGGGCAGAAATCCAAAAAAATCCCAAAATAGGCCTAATTTTGACGTTCGCGTCCAGTCAACCCCACTCTGTGGCAAATTCACGTACGACTTAGATGTTTGGATCAAGAATAGTTCACATAATTTGCAAAAAACTAATTTCTGCTTTTTTTCATATTTTACCTCTTTGCCCCATTACCATTACGATCATTACCAAAGCCATGAATGACTACTGGAAACTTGGTTACTTCCCCGACCAGTGGAAAGAGTCCGTTATAGCTACCATACCAAAGCCTGGTTTAAACCCTGCTCTTGCTGTCAGCTACAGACCCATAAGCTTGCTACCTGTGCTATCAAAAGTCTTTGAACGCATCATTCTGAAGAGGTTTGACGAATTCTGTGTAGCAAACAGTCTCGTTCGTGATGAGCAATTTGGCTTTTGCCCAGGTCACTCCTGCCAACTTCAGATCTGGAGGCTTGTTGCAGATCTAAACACTCCTCTTAACTGTGCTAAATACGGTGGTCTTGTCTTTTTGGATTTCCGTAAAGCTTTTGATCAGGTTTGGCACAACGGCCTCATATACAAGATGATTACTTGTGGTTTTTCGGACGAACTGATTACCTTGTTTAGTTCCTTCCTGTCAAACAGGACTTTTCGTGTCAAGGTTGGCTGCTCCATGTCTAATCCTTGTGACGTTAATGCTGGTGTTCCCCAGGGTTCTGTCCTGGGCCCTGCACTGTTCAACTTTTTCATCCATGACTTCCCAACTTTTACTAATTGCAAGCTATATCTGTTCGCTGACGACGCGGCCATCATGACTACTGACCGCAATCCCGCTCACGTCATATCACGGTTACAAAAGGCCTTACATCTGTGCGAGAAATGGTTTGCGAAGTGGAGACTCGACCTAAACGTTGACAAGTGCAAGGCGATGTTCATTACGAAGAAACATCGAAAACTCCCGAGTCTTCTCTTCCTTTCTGGTAAAGAGCTCGAGTGGGTAAAAAATTATAAATACCTCGGTGTGGTGGTAGATGCCAGGCTAAATTGGGGTGACCACGTCTCCTATGCGATAAATAAAGCTAAGAAGGCTAGTTGCTCTTCTGGGGCGAAACAGCGCCCTTGGAATGGATAGCAAACTTTTGCTTTAAAAGATGGTTATACGAGGCATTCTTCTTTATGGTATGCCTGCCTGGGCTACAATATGCAAATCCAGATGGAAGGATTTCCAAACTTTCCAAAACGTTACCTTGAAGACTATCGCCCAACTTGACAGGAGAGTTTCAACAAATATTTCTATTGCTGAAGATTTCCATATACCTCCAATTGGTAACTATGTCCAGGAGTCGCTGAAGAAGTTGCTTCCGAAGATTAAGGAATATCCCAATCCTCTAGTTGCAGATATTCTGGAGCATCCACTCACGTTTAGAAGTTTCCTCAGGCATCGCAGGCCTCGACACGTCCTGGACATCAATTTCGACGACATCCAAAAGGCCATCTTTCCCGATTACTGGATCTCATAGCTCCTCGTGTCCCTCGTCAATCAACAATCAACTCTATCATCCTTATAAAAAAAGGACTCCATCTTATCCTCTGTATGACTTAACTAGGTTTCATCTGGCTTCTTGGTTAGTTCATTGTACTTCCCCTGGTTACTTCCTGGATGAGTATGGCAGTGAAAGCGTTGCTTTCGGACCGCTCGTCTCGTTTTTCGTGCGCTGTTCGATTGTCGAATGTCGATACTCCTTTTATAACTTCAGGATAATTGTCTAATATTCTCCTTTTAGAGAATTATCCTTTTTGCTTTGATAAAGGATAGTCTCTATCCGAAACATCAGCTTTTTATTTTGATTTTGATTTTATCTATTATTTTTTAATTATTTTTGTTTATTATATCTTATTTTTTATTCATTTTGTATTTTTAATTAATAACTATTATTTATATAGCTTTTACAAATAAAAAAACGTAAAGATGAAAATGAAAAATGTAGAGTTTCGATAGAATATGATAATGATTACTACAAAATTAAAAGAACTTTTAAGAACACTGATTTCGAAATAATACCTAGAGTAAAAAACACTATGTCAATAATTTAATTAAAATGCTTAGTGAAAAAAGGACGAAATACAAGAAGAAATAGTCGTAAAAATAAATTTTTAATGACTTTATTAGGTGCAAATTATATAATTTGATTAACAAAAAAGAATGTTATTTAAAAAAATAAACTGCAAAAATCCTGAAACAAATTATATTGGAGAGTCTAAGAGAGTATTAAAGGAAAGATTAGAGGAACGCACCCGAATTTATAGGTTGAAAAATATTAATAATGCTTTGTAAACACTGTGTTGCTTGATATTAAAATTTTAGATGACGAAATTCATTATCAAAAATTCTTTACTGAAGAGTCCTTTCTCTTTAAAAACATATGATTCAGATGATTTACGTAATGATTGTTGTCTGCTATAGAATCATATGATTGTTTTTTTCTGTAACCTTGATCTGCATCATGTTACTCTAATGAGGAGAGGAGGCCTTCCCGAAAACGTTCTTGACGATTTCCTTAGATTTTTATTTCTTCAAGCTCCGTTAAATACATCAAGCTGAATTCTTAAATTAATCAGTTGAATGGGAAATTGATTAATTAAAACTACTGGAGAATTTTTTACATTTAATAGAAAAAATTGTGTTAAAAGCTGTATCAACATGGGAATATCTCTTTCGTGGGGAAATTTTTTCGTACAATACTTAGTTTCCAAGATATTCAGTTGTCTCAAGATAAATACCTCACCCTGTATAGTCTCATCAGGGTACTTATACTCATCGAACCAGTGTATCTTCTTGACATAGAGGGTGATCGAAAAGTCTATACCTTAAAAATTATTTGATAACTATCGTAGAATTAACTATCGTAGCCAACAAATAGGAAGTCGTGGGTGGGCTATCAGTTCATGACCTTTCGATGCCCTCACTGTGCAAATAAAGACACGTAAAAAGTTTGAGATTTTGATTTTACAGTTTTAATTCTTTGAATAAAATCACAGCCTTTGACTTTTGTAAATGGGACTTCATCTTTATTATTCTGGGTAAGAGAATATGAAATATCACACAAAGCAAAAAGGACTTGTAATAACATGAGGTGAGAAATAAGTAGGCATATTTAATTCATAATTATCAATTAACATCATTTTTGTTATTTGGGGAAACCAAACTCGGATCAAGTCCGGAGGCGGACTCAAGAGAGGGCCAACCCCAAGGGACTCAAATGCAAGGAAGGGGGAAATTACGCGCTCGTGGAGTATTGATGTTTGGTTGTAGGAATTTTCTTACTATGAGACAGGTATTTAGAATTGTGGCTTTCTGTAAGGTTATGTGTATGTGTGGGTTTAAATTTAGTGTTGACAGGCTTTTGTGTAGAGAATGTGGAATAACTCAGTGGCAGAAAGAACGATAGGAACAATGTGTACTCTGTTAACTCCCCAAATGCGTTTTATTTCGTGTGCAACATCCATATATTTAAGATTTTGTCAATGTATGTCTTTTGTAAATTGTCTGTATTGGGAATGGAGATACCAATTATGTAGGTCACTTTGTTTTGCTTATCTACTAGTGTAATGTCTGGTCTGTTATGAATGATAGTTTTGTCAGTGATTAATGCTCTGTCAAAATATAGTTTCTATGTGGTGTTCTCTAAGACGGTATCTGGGATATACTTAAGTATGAAGTGTGGACCTCCCTAAGCTTGTGTATCTTAGCAAAATGTCGATCCATGACGTTGGCTACCTGGTTATGTCTGTAAATAATCTGCCTGCATGAGTATTTTGTAACTGGATATGGTAACCTCTGCGATATGGCATTTTCTGCAAGACCCATCAGTGGGTGGTTTTCTGTAGCTTTTAGTGTTAATAACCTGGTTTTGTATCGCAATCATGATTTCTTCAGTTTCCCCAAAGAGACTCCCTTCACTCAACTAAAACTTCGACGCTTTTTTTGTCGACGTGCGGCTGGTTGAGGTCAGAAGGATGTCTACCGTGGAGTTGCTTTCCGAGCCATAATTGAAGTTTAGTGCATTTTGTAGGAATGTTATGGGTGTTCTGCATGCTATTCAGATTCAAAGGTGTGTATTTTCTATCGGCCATGCAGACCGCTTTGTGTAATGTTGATCTGTGTGTTTTAGAGTAAAAGAATTCTCTGAATGACTGAATCTGTTTCTGGTGTAGATATATCATATCAATAAGACCTCTGCCTCTCTCTGAACGAGGCAGGATGAGTCTTTCATTAGTTGTATGTGTATGGTTTTTTGTGCTTTGTGAGCAGTTTATGTTGTTTCCTTTCAAGTCCCTCAAGATCTGTGTGTGTCCACTGTAAGACTCCAAAGGAGTGGGAGAGTATTGGGGTGGCATAAGTATTGATAGCCTTGATTAACTATCTGGAATTTAAATGTGTTTTAAGTATTGACTCTAGCCTATGAAGATATTGTTTAGTGAGTGTTTTCTTTGTGTGTTTGTGCTCCAGAAGCTTAGTTTTTCTAAATCCTAGATATTTGTAACATTCGTCATTTTCAATGTAGCAATGTGGCCTGGTTCTTCTAATGTGAAGCCCCCTTCTTTGAGTATTCCATTTTCAATATGAATAGTTTTGCATTTGTCCAACCCAAATTCCATGTGTATGTCTTTTGAAAAACTTTGTGTATTGTCAAGTAACGGGTGCAATTGTACTTGTGTGGAGGCGTAGGCTTTCATGTCATCGATGTAGAGTGAGTGTGAGAGCGTATAGTGGCAGTTTTTATTGTGTTTATTCAGTAGCCGTAAGTTGTGTTGTTCAGTCTGTGCATTTAATGCAAGACAAAACCAGAGTGGGCTCAGTGAGTCATCCTGGAAAATGCCTCGGTTTATCTGCATTTTGTCAATCGTGATGATTTCACCTGTTGAGTGTGAGGTGTTGTGTAGTTTCCAGTGCAGCACTGTACGTTCTAAAAAGGTGATAAGTATAGGGTTTATTTTATATAATCGTAATATGTATAAAAAGCATGAGTATGGGACATTATCAGAGGCCTCTTTGTAATCAATGTAGGCAGCATGGAGGTGTCGATGCTTATTGTGAGTTTGCCGTAGGACCATACTGTTTATCAGAAGTTGCTCCTTACAACCCATGTGATTTCTACGGCATCCCTTTTGTTGCTGCAGTGAGTATGTTGTTTGTATCAATGTGTGTATAGATTTGGGTTGCATTACAGGAAGTTATTATTTTGTAAAGTGTAGACAGGCATGTGATAAGTCTATATTGTGTGGGGTATGTAGTGTTATGTGACTTTGATACCATGTACGTTATTTCTTGTGTGAGGAAGTGTGGCAATGTTTATAGTGTTGGAAATCTGTTTTGCAAGGATCAGATGCTAAAATAGGTGAAGCGCTTATACCAGAAGTTCTGAATCCTGTCTACACCTGGAGCCTTCCAATTGCGAGTATTTTTAATGACTTGTGAGAGTTCATCTGGTGTTATATCAGTATAAGTCATGTTTGGTAGTCTGGATATTGTCCTTAATATCATTGTAATAATATAACATACTTCATTATATAAATTATGATTGTATAGATTATAAATGGCTGCAAAAACCGATTATAAAATATCCGTAAAGTAGTAAATGTTGTTTCAAAGAAAGCCATAAATTAATATAATAAACAACATTACCCTACTTCTCAACATGGATATGGATAATTGTTAATTAAATATAATAAATTTCTTCCAGAATAGCACTGGATAATTCGAAATGAATGGTACAAAATAAACATACTAACGACTGCTATAATGAATTTATTTCACGGAAACTAAAATAACAAGAATTGTTAACTCCAAGTTTCATTTTACAACATTGAAAAGTTCACCAGTTTCAAGATGGCGCATCAGAGAAAAAAATTGTTTATTATATACTAAAATGCGCAAAACCTTCATTGATAACTGTTATTCAGACATTTCCGAAACAAATTTGCGAAAGAAGTACTTTACCGTCACAACATCACTAGGTAAAATCGTTGGAGGTGGCGGGCAGCTTATGGAAGGGTAAAATCGCAGGATGCTCATCTGTCAACAACGTATCTTGAAACCCCAGCAATCAACGTACAGTGCCAGCAGAGAAGTTAATGTGCTGCAATCAACAATGTGCCGTATGCTCGCAAGCGTCTGCATTCAAACCCTACAAATTTCAGAAGATACAGACGCTACAAATTACCGACAAACCCAAACGGAGAGCGTTCTGCGTGGATTTGCAAGCAAGGCTGTGGATGGTTTCGTGGGCAGACTCGTGTTCGCTTACAAAGCCACATTTATCCGGCAAAATAATAATAATAATTTAATTTATAATAATAATAATTTATAATAATTTAACTAATAGTAATCCTATACGTCCATCCAGGGCCTGTATGGCCTGAGGCCGACGAGTTGGGTCCCTGGATGAACCAGGATTAACGACTGCTGTATGATGGTCACAGCAGCCGGGGGGGTGAAGATTGTGAGTCACTGAATGGTCGCCCATCCAGTGGCTAGCCGTGCCTGATGTCGCTTAACTTCACAGAAGTTGTTACATTGAAAGCCCACCAGGCCACGGCCTCCCCCAAAATAAACAGATATAATCAAAGTAAATTCGTATGCAGACAGGAAAATGAATGTTGTTCTCCGAAGATAAACGATTTTTTGCGCCATAACCGACGTGCACTGTGTTTGGGCTTTCTTCTTCATGGAGTCACGGTTACAAGATTCGCTTACTTCGACATGCTGAGTGATTGTGGCGCCGTTGAAAGAAGAGCTACCCGGTTTTATTTTGCAGCAAGATGGTATCTCGCCACACTGGCATAAATCAGTATCTTCCAGTTCGTTGGATTGGCCTTCATGTTGGTTCAAATGATATCCCGTTGATGTTGTTGTCCACCCCCCCCCCCGCTCCTGGTAACTCGACCTAACTCTTTAGGAAACTTTCCTCTGGGTGTACAGGGTGTGTACAAAAAGTAACGGGAAAAGTTTCGGAAAAATAGATTTATTTCAGATAGTGCTTCAAAACCTTAAAATTGTTCAAAGTACATCTCTTGAGTGTCGACACACTTTTGCCAGAGGCTTTTCCTTGACTCGAAGGCTCCCTGGTAGGCGGATTCCGGAAGCTTATTAAGGGTATGCGTGCAAGCTTCTTTGACGGCACTTAGGGTCCCATGGTGGTGTCCTTTGAGGGAAGATTTCACTTTTGGGAATAGGAAAAAGCCTGCTGGGACCAAGTCGGAACTGTAAGGGGGTTGGGGAATCGTCGCGACGCCGTTTTGCGCCTCTACTTTTGGTCGTCCGTCAAGACCGTCGGGACGAGTTTGGCGCAGATCTTCTGCAACGCCAAATTTGCAGTGATAATGGTGTGCACTGTCATCTTATCAATGCCAATTCGATCTGCCATCATGCGCACACTTAAACGACGGTCTGAATTCAGACCACGTTATACGTTGTCTCGTCCATCTTTGAAGAGCTTGTGCTACTTAAAAACTGCAGCTTGTGACATGTTTTCATCATTGAATGCTTGGCGAATCATGCCCAACATCTCCGTACCCGATTTCCCCACTCCAACACAAAATTTGATGGCGTACCGCTTTTCGATCGTTCGCTGCATTTTGAGCTTGCACAGCCACTCGAAAGGGGTCCACTAAAACTGCGATCTAGCCTGAACAAACGCTCGCAGGCGACTGACGCTTGGCGCGTTTTGAAGGTCATACCCCGCACCATCGAGCACGCTGCGAACTACAGTCACGTCAGGAAAAAATTTTTCCCGATACTTTTTATACAGACCCTGTATGTGAAGGACAAGGTGCTTCTATCTCCACTTCCACAAGACTTACAGCAGCTAAAGCAGCGGAGAGGCGACGCGGTTCACAATTAGTATGCTGGGAAGGGTGTGGCTACATCCTTCGTTTAGATGCCTGCTGTACCATAAAGGGCGCCCACATCGAACATCTATGAGTGCTAAAATAACCTTTCATATTATTTCGTTTTCTTGTGAAATAAATTCATTATAGCAGTCGTTGGTATGTCTTCTTTTTGTTCCACACATTTTGAATTACCCTGTATATCATTGAATTGGATGCATATTATTAGAAAACGGTACTTATTATTAATTTAGTGAAAATGCAAAACTGCACAAATACATTAGATTTTATTATATCAAATAATAGAACGTAAAATTTTACTTATTTAAGAAAATAAAAATAAAACTTTACAAAGTATAAATTATTTATTTTGTATTCTGAATAATTTTCATTAGGATAATTGGACTGATACATTGGTTGTCAAAATTATTAAAAAAACTATTTTAATTTCCAACGAAGTGTTATATAAGTCATCAACAAAAAGATAGCACACATTACGTATATGCCAAGGAAATCCAAGTAAAAATGCGAATTCAGTAGACCTAATTCTTCAAGTACATCAGAAGGTGAAGTCAGAAGACAAAAGCCGTTGCACTCGAGTTCTGTCCGATTGAAACCATAAACGGTGATCACAATTCCTTCGTAACTGAAGTATACTATGGAGGTAAAACTTAGCCAGCGGATGTAATGAGAAAATGATTTCAGCCTTAAGAAGAAACCACCAAACCAAGCCATATAAATCATCAAGGAACAACCTAACATGATGGCACCCTATAAAAAATAGAATATTAAATTTAAAACAAAACAAGAATGATTTTACCGCCAAAGCGGATAAAAGGAGCACATTTTCATGTTATGGATATAGTGACTTAATCAACATTTTAAAACACTTAAGAGAAAATAAATAAATATGAAAACAAAATTGTAAATTACTATTTAAGTAAGCTAATGTATAGAGAGAATTTAAACGAATAAACTTGAACTGAAAGTTAAATGAAGAGGGAGTTATTCCTCATATATTTAATAAAATAAAAGTTCTTTAATTTGTAAGAATTCCCACATAATGTTAAACGAAGTGAGCCTCAATTCCTGAAGCGTTGTGTGTAAGCGACTATTATTTTTTCATATTAAATTACTAAAGTGTTTCTACATTATCGTCTACTATAGAAGCAAGCGATTAACTACTATTAATTAGCAATATGTATAACAGTAGTCAGCTTTAGATAACATTAAGCCTAACAGCATTATGCTCTTGATATATATAACCTATGGATAATAATAGATCTAACAACTCGTAATGAGTTGGTTGATATATTAACTTAGCATTGAAAGTTCTAATAATAAAATATTGTACCATTAGGGCACATGCAACAAAACCAATTCCCACTATCATTATTTTCTCGTTATATTCACTCATGACACGTTGTTACGAGGTGTTTGATATATTACATGCCATATCTTAGCATTGAAAGTTCCAATAGTACCATATGGTATCAAATGGCACCATTAGGGCACGTGCTACTAAGCCAATAACCATTATCATTATTTACTCGTTATATTCACTCATGACACATTGTTACAAGATGTTTGATATATTACATGCCATGTTTTAGCATTGAAAGTTCCAATGGTACAATAAGGTATCATATGACACCATTAGGGCAGTGCTACTAATCCAATAACCATTATCACTATTTACTCGTTATATTCACTCATGGCACGTTCTTACGAGTTGTTTGATATATTACATGCCATATCGTAGCATTGAAAGTTCCAATGGTACCATTTGGTATCATATGGCACCATTAGGGCACGAGCTACTAAATCAATAACCATTATCATTATTTACTCGTTATATTTACTCATTACATGTTGTGACGAGTTGTTTGATATATTACATGCCATATCTTAGCATTGAAAGTTCCAATGGTACCATTTGGTATCATATGGCACCATTAGGGCACGAGCTACTAAACCAATAACCATTATCATTATTTACTCGTTATATTCACTCATGGCACGTTCTTACGAGTTGATTGATATATTACATGCCATGTTTTAGCATTGAAAGTTCCATTAAATACCATTAAAACACGTACTACTAAACATTTCACACCAACATTATTTACGCGTTATATTCATTAATGAGACATCCTTGCACGTACACGTGCCATTAGACCAATACCCGCTATCACTAGTTACTCTTATATATTCGTTCATGAAATGTTGTGACGATTTGTTTGATATATTACATGCCATATCTGGTTACAGGAAGTTTTTAAGGGGGTATCATAATGGTACCATTAAAGCACGTACCATTATAGTACGTACTTATTCCGTACTTATTATTTCACGTTCGTACTTGTTCGTGCTCTGTCCCATATTAATGGATTGGTGAAAACAGACTTTGAAAAAGTTAATTCGTTTTCAAGTTATTGTAATAAATACTAAGCTCCCTAGGAATAAAAAAATTCTCTTGATTTAGAGACTGAACTTGTTTCAATAATCGTCAAACACTGCATCCTGCAAGCGCACCATCTTATTAAGGTTTAGACCACGCGCACCATCTCATTAACGTTTAGAGTACGCGCAGAGCCGAACCCATGTATGTTCTCATCACGCGTCTTCCAGCAATTCAATACATGCACTCTTTCTATTGCAACGCAATGAATTGTGGGATTGTCTACAGACTTTATTGTCCTTCGAAATAATCACCCTGGAAGGCAATACACTTTTGGGATCGGGTGTATAAGTCCTGGAAGCTCCTTAGGGATGGCTTTAAGTTCACGTGTCACATTTGCTTTAATGTCTGGAATGTCCGCAAATCTGTGTCCCTTTAAGGCCCGTTTCAGGCGTGGGAACAAGAAAAAGTTTGCCGGTGCCAAGTCTGGTGAATAAGCTGGATGAGCTATGGATACGACCCCTTTGTTGGCCAGAAACTGTTGCACGATTACGGCAGTGTTCCTCTTTGATCCATTATCCACACTTACGTGCGCACGCTACATCTTCAATTGAAGAAACAAGCATCTGCTAAACCATTGCACGCACAAACGTGACCTGTCTGAACTTGCTTAAACAATGACTGGGCTTGTATTCACATGCATTAGGGTGTGACGTCATTCACCGAACTTAATTGTCAGAGGTTGTAAATTTAATGACTCTCAACAAAGTGAGACCATAATCATAGAAGGGTTATGATGAGACTATAGAGAGACATTAAAAGTAACCTTAAAATTTTTTAGTTTTCATATGTTATCGCCCATAGAATTCCATACATTTTAATGTTTGTTCTGCAAGTGTTATTGCAAGAATTCGATTCGATATTCTTCTGTCTGGTTTTGCATCATTTTGCATAAGAGAAAGCGCTGTCGCTTTGTTTGTCATTGCTATCAGACGTGACATTTCCAAGCAGTATCTACGTCAAAAAATTTATCCTTCCAACAAAAGATTTGCATATCCGAACAGAAAATTTTAAATGGCTCAACTGTAATTATTGTGTAAATTGCTTGCGTAATAAACTACAGTTGTCTGTAATTTTGTGTAATTTTCTAATGCTGGTAAAATGTTTATAGGCTTTCTCACTCTAACTACACACTATTGTTTCTGTTACACTCAAACGAGGCTGACCGTACTGCAAGAATTCCTGGAATGTATTCACGCGCACTTTAGCTGCTCCTAAAATGCAACTTACAAGATAGCACCAATGATTTACTCACCGCCAGAGCCAATCTGAAAATATTTTAAGTTAATGCCTCAAACGAGCTTACAGGGATGTTTGTCGAGTCACTATGGAGTACATTTCGAACATTTGTAAGGCAGGTAAAAACTTGGATAGTATTCTGTTCACTGACCTCTCCCCCTTCCATTTATATGAGTCCACCCAACAGCTTTAAGCTTTCGAAATCCCTGAGGTAACTTATGCAACATGCTGTACACTGAAAGTCAAAAGTAAAATTAAACAGCTCAACAAACTGAGAGTTCTTAGTATTGTTTCTATCAATGAAATGGGTAGAGGGAGAACAGAGTTTCGACTAGTTTCGTCATTTATTCCCGGCTTTATTATTTAGTCCTGTATCACACAAGAGGACTCACGCCCTTATAAACAAATATATGGTACAATGGTGTATTATGATGGATAAAATACAACGAATGGCATGCATGACAAAGGTAACGAGTAAACTAATCTGAGTACAAAGACTGAATTTTGAATGACATGACAAAATGAATAGCATACAGTGAATGAAGAGAAGTCCTTAGATACACAACAAAAGATAGAAATACATTAATTGGATGAAAGCAAAAAAATAACGATTGGATAACAAATAACAGACGAATATACAGGGTGTTTCTAAATTATCTCCCTATTCTACACACACTGGCCAATGAATTAGAAACCCGTGATGAATTACTGTACTGATATGTAAAGCGGGGTCACAGGTCAGAAACGATTGTGATATGCAAATAAATGCAATCATGTGAGGTACATGCTTATTCCAAGCTGCAGGTACAGGATAGGAACAAGCTGCAACTGCTCAAGTTGAGCAAAATGGGGAAAACAGCAGACCTGTCTAGCCGGAGTTATTGTGGGAGCCCGTCTAGCTGGAGCTACGGTTTCCAAGACAGTACAACTGACCGGTATCTCAAAAGGTCAGGTCTCCAAGGTGTTCAATGCGTGGAAACGGAATCCACAAGAGTGGTCGAAACAGCAAAATTTTGGATCAAAAACAGTCAACACACACATGGACCGACGTCATCTGAGACGGATTGTGCGGCAAAACCGAAGGTCGGAGGTGGAGTAACTGACGGCAGACTTCAATGAAGGATTATCGCAACCCATCTCCTCCAGAACAATGCGCCCAGAATTGAAGCGAATAGGGATGGGAAGTCGCATGCTAGTGAGGAAGGCCCTGATGTCAGTAACAAACCGGAAAGTTCGACTGCAGTGGTGTAGAACAAAAATGAATAAAGAAAGGTTCATCCATAAAAGAAAAATGAAAATAAAATACAAATAGAGAATTACAGTAAATCTGAGACGGAATTAAGAATGGAAAAATGCCGAAATCCGTTTGATAATTAAGGAGGAGGCCAGGAGACGAGTTCTTCGCTTTGAAAATCTTTATAGATTCCAGAGTTATGGTATTAAAAGGATCATTTCAAAAGTGGAGAATGGACATCACTTCTTCATATTTCTTGGGTGCGTGTCCAGTAATGGCTAGGTGGGTTGCATAATGAGATTTGTCATCTTTCTTCTGGAATGATGTCATATGTTCTTTAAAACGAACAGCGTTGTTACGGGATGAAAATTGTTAAATATGACGGAGAGGATAGCGAAGAGGTCGATGGAGTCAGGGACAGGGAAGGAAGATGAACAAAGAAGGCGTTCAAGGATGGAAAAAAAGTGTCTGGGACATTTGTGATGTCGAGTGATATAAGGCAGTGGAAATGTTTTGCGTGAAAGGAGGAAATATTATCATTGAGAGTAAGCGAGTTCTGAATTCATAGAAATTTTCAAAGCTAATGTCAGCTGGCTTTATACTCTGTGGATGGCAGGTGATATGCGGAGAAGCTACAACAAATGTTCAAAATGACGAACCGTTACTATAGTACCCGTTTCACCTCCCTGAATAGTTGTTTAGGTACACGTGAAGTTATTAGCAGGCGCACCTGTTAATAACCAATAAACGGGACGTTATTTCAAGAATTTGTTATAGCTTCTCCGCATTTCACCTGCCATCCACAGAGTAAAAAAACCAGCTGCTGAAGCTTCAAGTTTAACTGCGGAAGTCTCATAACCTGTTCGTTATCCGAACCATGTTTATATGAACTTTTCTTTTCATCTCGCTGTGAGGAATCACTACCAGAAGTTGTGACAGGGGTTTAGATACACCCTGTAAGAGGGCGTGAGTCCTCTAGTGTACATCCTTGATAAAGCCAGGAAAAAATGGCAAAACTAGTCGGAAACTCTGTTTTCCCTTTATTGTATTGCAAAGTCTCTACCGATTTCATTAAAATTAAATAATCAAACAAAAATACGAAGTCTGTTCAAAAAAGACCGGACTTTTGCTATAGTAAACAAACGATTGCACCTGAGGCAACCTTTGGCAACAAATGTTGCTTGGTGCATCATTCCATGTTTTTCTGTTGGCGATCTACAGCTGCCCGTGTGAACTTATGCAGTCACCATTCTGCGTAGTCAAGAAGGACTGAGCTATGGAAAAACAATAGCTAGGTCCAAATTTTTCACGACAAGGCACATAGTCACTTACTGCTTACTGGCTAATTTTTTGGCCGCTAAAGAATTTCCCTTCTTTCCCTCCCTCTACACTCTCAAGATTGAACCCCAGCAGACTTTTTCCTCTTTCCAAAGTTGAAAATGACCTTAAAAAAGACATCGTTTTCAACATGTAGATAAGATTAAAAAGAATTCGCAAAGTCTGCTAAGCGCTATCCCAGAAAACGTATTTTAGGGCAAAAACGATAGGAGCAGTGGACTGTAAGCAAAGGGGACTACTTTGATGTAGGCAACACGTATAATGTTGTAATTCAGTTAATAAAGTTATGATGTCAAAAATCCGGTCTTTGGTAATTTAATTGGACACGCCAGTTTTTTTAGTTGGACAGAGTATAATCGAGGATACCCTCAGAGAATAGTGGAGATTTAATGGGAATCTTGGGTTTATATTTAACTTAGCATACAAAATATTTAATGAAACCCTCATATGGCTTGTAAATAAATGCATATCTATCAATAGTATAACTATATTTCAATTAGATAGGCCAACACGTATTGTTTTGTGGTAATATATTTGATGCGAAAAAAGAAGCCCTCATATCGATTATGTTGTTCTTAGAGAGTAAAAAACAAGGATTTGGAAATGTAAATTGATTTGCATTTAGTATAATAACTCAGCAGCCCGTTTTGTTGCTAATGTTCCTGTTTCAACTTCCCATTTTTGCTATAATGAGAGACTTGAGAGACTTAACAATTGTTTTTAATAATTGTGGGTTTTTGATTGTTATAGTGTCCTACAGTATGCCTGTTGCTTGAGTAGTATTTCTGGGAATATTTTCGGTAAAACAGCCCAAATCAACATCGGATCGAATTGAACAGCTTTAAAATACAACCATTCATTCAAAATTAATAATTTCGAAAACTTTTAAAAGACTAAACTTTTCAAAACTGCCATTGAACAAGTTACTCCCTGAAGAAAAAAAGCAATGTCAATCTTTATTGAACGCCTACGTACGAGGGGCGGTCATAAATTATGACAATCATATCGAAGGAAGAGAGCCACGGAGAACAACTATTTAAAGTAAGATTAGTCATTATTTATACAATCATGAGATAACTGACATATTTCCAAATGTGTATTGGAGGATATGTTTGAAGAAGGACTCACTTTGGCTGATGAAGAAGCGTTCCTCCTCCTCATCGTCTTGGAAGTGCTTTCCATGAAGATGTATCTTGACGAAGTAATCGCTTGGCGCCAGATCCAAGGAATAGGATGGATAAAGCAAAATTCGTATCCTAGCTCGTTTGCAAATTTGACTGGTCTCCTGTGCTGAAAAAGAAGACGCGCTATCCTCGTGAAGGCGCGCCCTCTTCCAGAGCATTCCACGGCGCTTCACATAAATTCTTCAGGTGGTCTACATAATGGTTCCCAATAATTTTGGTGTCGTTACGAGCATAATCGGTTACTCCGTGGAATCCCAAAATTAACTCGGCATGACTTTCCTAGACAACGGCTGGGTTCGCGCTTTATATTACGCCCGATCCACCCCTGAGGAAGTTCTTTGTTGAGGAATTCCCACACCAGGGAGATCTTCATCGGCAACTTCAACAAACTTAACGACCCTCTTTCCAATGATAGGCAGGTCATTCAACTGCTGTCAACGGTTGAATAGTTATAGTACTTTAAATTCGGGGAACGGAAAGTTTGTGATAAGATACACTGTTATGTCACTGAATTGTGACCACCCGCTTAGTAATGAGAGTAGCTACCCTTCGCCGCTATAACTGCTGCTAGGTGTCGTGGCATGGACGCAAGAAGTGCGCGGTATGTGTCCGATGCTATGGCAATTCATTCCTCTTGAAGCGCTGTCCACAGAGCTTCGAGAGTCATAGGTGGAGGGTCCAGCTGCCGTACATGGTGATCAAGGTGCTCCCACAGATGTTCGATTGGATTGATGTCCGGCGAATTAGCGGGCCAAGGGAGCACTCGAAAATCAGTAGAGACGTGCCTTGTGGTAGGGTGCATTATCCTGCTGGAACATACCGCCACACTGGAGGAACATCGTGAGCATGTACGGTGCACCTGGTCCTCTACGATTGACAGATAGCCACAGGCATTCAAACTGCCCTCTAGATGAATCAGTGGACCTAACTGCTCCCAACAGAAGATCCCACACACATGCACACTACTCCCACCAGCCTGTTTCCGGCCCACAATAGCCTCCTGCAGTCTCTTTTCATGGCATTCACGATGCATTCGCCGTCGCCCGTCAATCTTATGGAGCAATTACCTTGACTCGTCGGAGAAGGCGACCTTAGACCACTCGTCTGTGGCCCTTTGGCGGTGCTCACGGGCGAAGTCTAGGCGTCGTTGACGACGACCCCTGGTCAACATGGGTGCAGCAACTATGCGTCGACTGTTCAGGCCCATCCATAGCAGGGTGCGTTCAACGTTAATGTCGGATACACGTCTGTTGGCACCCCTGTTGAATCTGGTGGTCAGTTGGTGGGCTGTGGCTCTCCTGTCACTTTTTACGAGTCGTCGTAGGCGCCGCTCACCCCGTTGGTCGATGGCTCGTGACTCTTTACAGTGATGACGTTGGGACGAGATTTCTGCCCCTGCTATCCACTCTTTGTACACCTTCACTACAGCGGACCGTGAACACTTCACAAATCGCGCCGTTTCGGAGATGGTGCCACCCTTGCTGCGATAGCCTATTACCATCCCTTTTTGGATGTCCGTTAAATCCGGGCGTTTACCCATCTTGAGGCTCGTGCACCTGCCGTTTGATGCACCAGCTTTAAAGCTTTCTCAGCCTGTTATGCAAATTTTGCAATGCGTAATCGTTGTTGGGGCGAACCATGCGTGTGCCTTGTAGGGGTGCTGGTCATAATTCATTGATATGACAGTGTATGTTTCCACTGCTTACTCTGTTATTCAATTTCCGGGACATATTTGTAGGCCTAGCACTGATCCCTTGTGTTCAGCTTGTCCAAAAGGTTATTTGGGTTGTCCTGTCAAAGCTGCAACATAGGTTTTTTTTTAAACAAGGCATCTTGTTCATCGCTTGAAGAAATGTGTCGATTTACCTGGAGCAGATGGGCTAACCTTATCACCAATATTCGAGTCCGTGACTCTTCCTTCGGTGTGACTGTCACTTTAAGATCGCCCTTCATATATTCCAAATACCTAAAAGTTCTATTTCTCTATGGAAATTAAAAAAAATTAAATGTATACATATATTAAGGAATATATACTACCTGAACACCCATTAATGCTCCAACCCCTATACCAACAAAGAGACATCCCAATGCTGCCGATATTTCAAACAAAAGGAAATAGGAAAACCGAAATAACTCATTAGGCTGGGAAGTCATCCAGTATAAAATTGATGTAAACGCCACAACATAAATAATCTATCAGAAAAAGAAAAAAAAAATATCGGACAAATTAAACGAGAACTTTATAAAATATGGCACAATATACAGAGGGTAGAAGAAATTCCCGAAAGAGTGAATTAACTTCAGAACAAAAAGTTATAGATCTACAAAAGTCAGGTCTCTCTATAGGAAAGTGTCCGTGCCCGATTGAATGAAAGTATTCCCAACTCCCCTAGTTACGGGAATGTTTTTATCAATCGGGTACATGCACTTTCCTCTAGATAGATCTGATTTTTATGGTTTTAGCCC
>JAHWFO010024136.1:259850-320162 GCA_023313115.1 Rhysida immarginata
AGATTCCTCTAGGCAAGATGTACAGTCTGGTGCATAAAGGTTTTAACGTAAGTCAAAATTGTTCGGTTTCCTTACAATACTTCAATACAATGAGATTATTATTTTTTCCAGGTATCTAGTCGAGCACGCTTACTAAGGAACGATTTCATTAAGTTTTTGCTTAGCATCGGGGGTAGGCAAGTTTTATGTCACGTGCTCAACTATGTTGGCAAAAAGATTATTTTGGCTGTTCTGATGAGAATCTTTCTTTTATTAATAATAAACTAATCTATTTGGTTAATAATGTAAGTTAAATGGTGCACAGTATCGATATAATTATATGCGTGATCAAGAGTTAAGCTGATGCAGCGCTCCTTTTGGTGTGATGCGGAAGTGATTTAAGGTGTAAGCAGGGAATAGGGAGTGCGGTTCTCCCTATTCCCTGGGTGTAAGTGGAAGCTATTTTCTTTTGACTGCTCGAAAGGTTACAAGTCTCATTTTTTGTGTGTATATAAAATAATCAAGGACAATTATACCAAAACCATCCGAATTTTTTTTTAAATTTATTATATAACTAGATGGATCCCGTCAAAATTTGACGGAGAACAATCCATCTTATTACTAATCCCCATCTCTTTAATTAAAAAATAATAAAATAAAAAATTGTCAGAGCAACAAATAGAATAATCATTATGCGCAAAAAAATAGAATAATCAGAGCTTAAATATCTCATTATGCTCAAAGAATAAGAATGAGTTAATATATAAAATCAAAATAGCTTTAAACTAAATTTCTCTGAATGTATTAAACTGAGACATAAAGTGTCAGCGGATAAAATGATCAGTTTTTAAAGCTCTTTCTAACGATATAATATTTTCAGAGTTTTTCAGTAGTCACAAGGAAACGTCATAAAATGACCAAGGCAGGATTTTCTTTCTGCAAATCTTCAGTTTATTTAATTCAAAACAATGATTGATTATTGTCTCATTACAACAATCCCTGGCTTCTGATGGATTGTCGTAACTTTCTTTGCTGGCTTCAGATGCGCATGCGCAGAAGTGCCAATTTTGCTCTTACAAATAAAATGCTTTGCGTTTTAATATATAGGATTATATATTTTAATAGTAGAGAATATTAAATGATTTGAACAAAAGAGGATTTTTGTAAAAGTAACGGCGATATGAATTAGTGTATAAATAAAATATAAAATAAAGCATGACATGACAATTAACATGAAAAGTTTTTTAAACCCTCAAATAAACAGATTAAATTGCACATTTGGATGAAAAAAACTTTAATCTGTTTATGGTGTTCTTTACATACACTTTTTAAAACTTAAACGAAATCAAAAACGCGATAATGAACAAAAAAAAATGTCTATCCATATCGGATTCGAACTCTGCCATTCGAGACAGTAGGCAGAGACTTTAACGATAGTGCTGTCAGCCGCTATCGCTTATTATTGTCAGGAGGGAGCAGGCGACGAGCACATCCCAAGCGTATACCTGCTACCCTATTTTCATTCAGAAGGGACAGGTCCATTCTAATCTGCCTTGACTCTCAGTACAAGTACCTGACTTTGCAACCGATCAACATCCAGAAAGCTCAGCCCCTACGGAGCAGGTAAAAACCTTTTCGCACCCGACTGTACATTACTATGAAGTTTAGTTGCAATTGTTTCAGTGGGATCGGATTTGCGGAGGTGGCAGTCACTTGGTCCTTAGAACTATGGCAACATATTGCATGTGATATATCATAAGTTCGGAAATGATGAGAAAGGAAAGAAGATACGAGATTTTTTACATTTTTCACATATTACTTTGGAGAAAATCAGTTTATTGATTAAAAAAAAAACTTGGGGAGAGGTAAAAAGTGCAGATGAAGGGGTAAAATTAGATGACTTACCTTATCCTACTCAGGGGGGGAGGGGGGGATTAATTTCTTTTTAATAAACGTATAAATGTATTTCTGCTTCACGGCTAAAGCTCCTCCTTGGAATGTTTACAAGATTTTATTTACAGTATACCATTTTAACACATTTTCATTTCATAAACTTCTCTTGAAGTGTTGTGATATTACATTATTCTCAAGATATTATTTCTAAGATTCAAAGTAAATTTTAAATTTTTACAATGACAGTTTTATACATTGTTTTATATACAATTTTTAAAGAGGCATATATAATTAATCATTCTAGTTAATGTATTTTTCAAAAATTTTTCCTCTTATATATAACAATTATGGAAAATAAATATTTTATAAAACACGTACCAATGGTGGCATTAAAACACTTACTACTAAACCAATTCCAACTATCACTGATTATTCGATATTTTTATTCATGACATATCGTCACGTGTTATTACATGCCATATCTTAGCATTGAAAGTTCCAAAGATGCCATATGGTAACATCAGAAAACGTACTACTAAACCAATTCCAACTCTCATTATTTACGCGTTAAATTCATTCATGGGACTCCCTTACAAGTTACTCGATATATTACATGCCATAACTTTGATTACCTTGTAGATTTTGATTGCTTCCAAGATATCTACTTTTGTTACGAAGATTTATAATAATCATGAATTATGTAATATAGAAACGCTTCGGGAGAAATATATATGGTAAACGTGTTAAAATGGTATAAATAAATGAAATAATTGAACATTAGCACGAGACAATATAGATGAAATCAATGTATTCCGTAGCAACGATCAACTACCCTACTATTAGTATTGCCAGCTCAAAAAAATTTTTTCCACTAAAATCCAACTAAAAATCCAATAAATATTACATTAGAATAATAGAACTAGTGGAATTTAGTGAATTTTGGCAGTATTTCGGTGTAAAATCCACGAAATCTAGTGGAAAAACCACTGATCTGCCAACACTTCCTATACTCTGTCCAACGAAGGAAAACCGGGCGTGTCCAGTTAAATTTTCAATTTCAATTGTTAAACATTGTTAATTTTACTTAGCAACAATGTCTAACAATTGAAATCGAAAATTTAATTAGATACGCCCAGTCTTTCTTTCATTGGATACATTATCCAACTATATATAAAGGAGAACATGTGGGTTCGTCACGGAAACAGTTTGGCATTGTTGTTGCACGTTTAAGTATTGTTGGCGCTCACTTAAAGCACAAGCCGGAACTAAAAAGCCACCTGAGTTGTCTTAGCCACATTGTTGTCTGAGTAACAATTTTTATCATCAATCAATCACAGAACTATAAATAAAGGAGAAAATGTGAGAAAATGAAACAATTAGAATGAATTGAATTTGATAAAACCAATTACCGCGCAAACTGCGCGTGGGCCCTGTTCATACTATAATAATAAAGATCTCGGAGCTCTACTAATATGCAGCGCCAGTAACGCCCGATTGCAGAACTAGCTTCATTATTTAGCCAAACAAAGAGCGATTGTTTGAACACCTTTATATCTCCATCGTGGTCCGTACATTCACGAGTTATTTCACCTAAAGAGCTTTTACAGCACGTGACCGCGTAATGCACTGTGGGTTTGGATCATTGTTTAGCGGGTCAGCCATATTGGTTAACAAACATGCTTTCGCACGTTAGTCACTATGGCAAAGTCGGAGTATTATACGAATCTTCCCAACCACAGTATTCTGTACCGATTTCTTGAGTGATTGTAATGTTAGCGAGAAGCGACTTTGTGATCCTGTATGGCGACATTGAGGTCACGATGACGAGTAGTGAAAAAGCCCTATAGGGAGTGCAAGTGTGACGTCAGTCCTTGGAATTCTTCAGTCACGTGACTCGATTTGGTTCCAAACAAGTCTTCTCGCTTCGGGATTTAACATGGTTCCAACGTAGGGATGGAATAAAATCGCTTTGTATAAGCCCAGTGTTTATAACACATTTAAGATGTGAAATTGTTTAGTTCCTCACTGCTCAAGGAGGAGCCAAAACAGCGATTTAGACATCTATCGTTTTCCCAAAGAAAGAAAGATCCGCGAACGATGGCATTCTTTTGCTAAGTGATTAAAAGTGATTAAAAAGCGTTCTAATATTAATGTATAAATTATATAATGGGATTAAATGTCTTAATAATAGTATCAATTACACAAATTAACATAATAATTTAAGAGATGTCATTTTTAATGGCCGCCCGTTTCAACGTTACTAGTACGTATATTGCGTGATTCCAATGTTTGGAACCAGCGATCCCATTTCCTAGGCTCTCGGCCCGTTCATCGCGCAAATGACGTCAGCTGTGACGTAGTCACTTGCACTCCCTATTGAACAGTCGGGTCGATGACGCATATCGACTGGTATTTGATAAGGTATGCGATACAGTGGAAGAAACTTGGCAGCGTGTGGAGTGCTGACATATCCTAAACACATGTCCCATCCACAGTCTCTTTATATTTATGTCAACCCGTACAGCAAGATTCATTGCTGCCATGGTGGCTAAACGTGATAATGATTTCTGTATGTTCTGCAAGTCGAATTGTAATTGTAATGATTTTATTCTTGTATTGTAAGATACCTGTAGAATAAATGCGACTTTGATAACTTGTCCTTCCTGGTGTTATCTTAATGGACAAGTGTGTGTTTAATTTTTTTTTAAATAACTCCTTTGTATATTTTCATTAAACAACAAATTGTATACTACCCTATGATACAGTAATTATAACGAGAAATTAATCCCCCCGAGGAGGGTATAGGAAAGTACCCGAAGCCTCGAGTTCATCTATTTTTAGTCCTTATCCGCATTTTTTAATCCCCCAAGTTTTTTTTAAATCAAAAAATAGATTTTCTCGTAGAATTTAGAAAATATAAAAGAGCTCTGTCTTCTTTCCTTTCTCATCATTTCCGATCGAATGATATATCAAATACCATATGTTACCATAGTTCTAAAGACCAACTGATTTCCATCCCCACAACTCCGACCCCACTGGAACAATTTGGGCCAAACTTCATAGTAATGTAGATCTTGCCTAGAAGATTCTGCATGTCGAATTTCCCTCCTTTACATATCTAAATACTACGTAGATCTCTTGGTCCCCTGTAATTCCCACTCCCGTAATTCCGACTACAGTAGGCCAAATTAAATAGTGAAGTAGAACATGCTTATAGTAAACTACGTTCCGAGTTTCAACCTTCTACATAAAAAAAAAATGTGAAAAATATGAAAGGGGCGAATAGACAGACAGACAAACGGACGGATAGACGGACATTGTAAAACCAATACAAAGTGCTTCATTCTTCCGCTTCTTAATAATATTTTATTCTGTAACAGTGTAAAGAAAATCGATTTAATATTTTGCTTACCTCAAAAATAGTCTGTGATAAGTTTTTTGCGACGAAGTAAGGAAATACGCCATACCAACCGTTTGAATGTTCTCGTGAAATTATTTTCTTTTCTAACGGAACTACATATGTCATAAAATAAAAAAATTCTCATTATATACAGGTTAAAACGATAAGAGAACTGTCAAAAGAAGGCACGAAAGTATGCTGATAATTTTTGACTCCATGTAATTAGGATTTGCAGCATATATCATGGGACAAATTGGCTAAGAGAAAATATAAGCTTGCGCCAGCAATGAATTATCAGCATTTGATGATCGGTGAAAAACTCTCTTCCAAACTTAGGTGCTGGTTAGCGCTCAGCTGCTTCATTTACTGCTCAGCCGGATTTTGTTGTGCTGTACACCAGGAAATAGAGTTCACAGTGGCGCCATCACCTACTCAAGCCATATGCGAAGATAAATGAGGAGGCAACAATTTCCAGCATGCACTCATTATATAGATTATCTAATTAATTTTCAAGACATTCTGTACAAATATAGAAAGTTACTACTTTTTCAAATTTACTTTTAAAAGTTTATAGTAAATAGCGGGTGGAGAATTTTAATAGATATTTGGCTGTCTTTATTCATTTCTTTATTGAATGAAAGTTCCCTTGTAAGTGAACGCATATCTGCAAGTTTTCCGTTAATGGCTTTTTTATAGGGAACAGGCTTAAAATTTCTTCTTGATTATGTATGCATGGCATATACACATTATCTATACTTACACACTGAATGCCAATTTGTTAGACACAGCACCTACCAAGAAAGTGATCAAGTGATACAGCAGCCTATCTGAAGACAGTTTTCGGAAAATTGTGAATCAACATCCAGATAAATTCGAGCAGTAATAGTAGCTAAAGTGTATACAAGATGGTGTGCTTAAGAAACTGGCCACTGAGTGTATATATAGAGCTCCCTATTTCACGTGTACTAAAATACACGGGTATATACGTGTATTTAATACGTCCGTGTACTGACCCGTGTATTTACGGCATCACGGGTACCCGTGTATTTCACTTCCACGGATACTCAAGCGTTAAATTGTTGAATCATATATCAGAAAGAAAGATACAATAAAAAATAATATTCAAGAAAAAAAACAATACACTTACACTATGTACAATTGCTAATTATATCAATCGAATGATCACAATAATATGTCTTATTTTCTAAAATCATAGGTTATAAAATAATTTGGTTCACTTCACTGATAAATATACTTAAAATTCTACCATGATATTATGTAAATTTATATTTGCATAAGAAGAATAAACCATTTAAGCTCAGTGGGGTGTTTTGTAATAACCAATTGCTGATTATATATCACACACTTTCATTAAGAACTGAAGAAATTGAATGCCAATTCACAAAATTTTATCACTGCTCGGTAAGTAAAAACAACAGAATACGTCTCATATTATAACACAACCTCCGTCGGTCCCGATGGCATTCCCTCTTACGTCTACAAAGACTGCACTACTTTTCTCATCTGCCCTCTAAAACATATCTGCAATTTTTCAGTCAAAACTGGCACTTTCCTCAATTATGGAAAAATACCAAAGTAGTTCCTTTGTACAAAGGTGATTCAAACAATATCAATAATTACCGCCCCATTTTTATACTTTGTTTTTCAACAAAAATTTTTGAATATGCAGTCTATCAAAGAATCTATCCCACTGTCTCGCCCCATATTTCTTCCTACCATATGGCTTCGTGAACGGTAGATCAACTCAATCGAATCTCATGGATTGTATACATCTCATTGGTGATGGGATTGCCCAAAACTGACAGGTTGACCTAATATACATCGATTTTGAGAAGGCGTTTGACAAGGTGGACCATTTTCTCCTTATTAAACTTTTACAATTTTGATTGCATCACTCGCTTGTCAGATGGTTATGCTCATACCTTACTGAACGAACAAATTATGTTGTCATAAATGGCACTACCTCCAAAAGCTTCATATCCTCCTCAGGAGTGCCCCAGGGTTTAATCTTAGGACCATTATTATTTCTCCTGTTCATTAATAACATACAAGATGTAGTAAAATCACTCTTTGCTTTTGTTCGCAGATGACATCAAATGGGGCAAAATTATTCGTATCTCTCTTCACTGCTTTGATTTGCAGCTAGATCTATACACTATTAGCTCTTGGTGTATCGAAAATAAAAAATATACTAATGAAAAGCGTCACTCGGTCACTTACTCACTGAAATATTCTCTTCATAGTTTCTCGTACACCCTTAATGGTTCTTCTCTTGATAAACAAACTACCACAAAGGATCTAGGGGTCTTTTTTAAGCACAACCTATCTTTCACCGACCATATAAACCACATTATATCTAAAGCCTATAGGATCTCTTATTTCATTGTTTGAAACTCTACACGTTTCAATAGCACAGAATTTTATACTAATACAAGAAATAAAACACTCATTAACCACAACGAGTAAAAAGAAAAAATACGACCTGTAAGTACTTTTCGAGAACGAAGCTCTCATCTTCAGCAGGATTGACAGGGAGTAACACACAAGATGCAACTGAGTGTGTAAAGAAAACAAACTCTTATTTATAGTGAATTTTGGACATTTATAGGAGGACTTCCTTTGGACATTCCTGAGAGTAGTATTGTCTTTGATAAATTTAACGAACTTATCAAAATCAAAGACAATACTACTCTCAGGAATGTCCAAATGAAGGCCACCACTATTTCACTACCTTACAATAGTGAGCTCATAAAAGGTTTAAACTCGGTTTTCAAAGCCCATAATAGCAACTTGAATCACGCAAAGTTTCTACTTGGAAACCCAAAGGACAAGGTTCCCCCACTCCAGAACTCAGGAATTTATGATATCAAATGTTCTCAATGTACGAAGGTTTATCGAGGACAAACGGCCCGACAGATTATGACCCGCTTCAAGGAATATTTAGCCTACCGGAAGTTCGGTAGAAGCAACCTCTCCGCCATGGCAAAGCATTCCTTGGACGCTGGACATGATTTCTCTGTACAAAACCTAAAACTTTTAAGATCAATAAAAAACAAACGACTCCTGGACGCTTTTGAAAGCATGGAAATCCATTCTACCAACAGCAGTGACCTTCTTAACTCTGACAAGGGACCGATCGGGGACTCCAAACTAATTCAGTGGTTTTCAACTTTGACCAATCACTGAATTTACCCGTTCGTGTGGCCTCTTCTGTCATTGGTCATGGGTCACCTTTCAATGAATTTGTCCATTTGTGTGCCTTTTCTGTTATTGGCTAAAATTCACTATAAATAAGAGTTTCTTTCTTTACACACTCACTTCTTTGGTGCATGGTTCGAGCCTTGCAAAACAAGAAAGCCATTAATATCCCACCTCTGTTAGCCCAAAATGGCAAATTCATCACGAATGATGATGATAAAGCTCAGCTTATTGCAAGTTCACTTTCAGAACAGTTTGTCACGCCTACTGATGGTCGGCAAATAGGACTTGATATGTCTGAGAAAGTAAAATCCTGTATAACTGGCTTCTATAATATTCACGGCAATGAATTCCCAAAACATAGCATTGATGTAAATGAAGTCCTAAGCATCATTAAAAATTTAAAAACGAGAAAAGCTTCTGGTAAAGACTCTATTAAGAACAGTGCTTTGAAAAATTTACCTCCAAATACAATTCAAGATATTGCAAAAGTGATTAACGACTGCTGGAAGAACACTTACTTCCCGGATGCTTGGAAGCAATCAGTTGTCTTAAGCATTCCTAAGCCAGGACAAAATCCTGCAAATCCTGTTAGCTACAGGCCCATCAGCTTGTTACCATCAATTTCCAAAATCCTGAAAAAAACAATTCTCAAGAGATTCATTGAGTACTGTGATGCCAACGATCTCATCCGCGATGAACAATTTGGCTTTCGCTCAAACCATTCCTGCCAACTCCAAACATGGAGGCTCGCAGCGGATATCAATGAGCCCCTTAATCTCTCTATGTACTGTGGGGTCGTTTTTCTCGATGTACACAAAGCCTTCGACCAAGTCTGGCACGATGGTCTTATTTTTAAAATGATTATGGATGGATTTCCTCAAGACATAATTACTCTGATACACTCGTTTCTCTCCAACCGGTTCTTTCAGGCCAGAGTTGGAGATAATCTATCTCCTATGTATGAAGTAAAACCTGGTGTCCCACAGGGTTCAGTCCTGGGGCCAGTATTATTCAATTATTTTATGCGAGACTTTCCAAGTCCTTCTAAATGTAAGCTCTTTTTTTACGCAGATGACGCTGCTATACTGACCTGTGCTCGTCAACCAGCCGTAGTAGTCTCGCGGCTGCAGAAGGCTCTAAAGGAGTGTGAAAGCTGGTTTAGCAAGTGGAGGCTAAAATTGAATGTAGACAAATGCAAGGCGATGTTTGTCTCCAAGAAGAGAAAGAGATCATTAGATTCTCTAACACTATATGGCAAAAAACTGGACTGGGTTGAAATTTATAAATATCTTGGTGTTGTTATTGACTCTAAACTTACCTGGACTCCCCATGCAACTTATGCGTTGAATAAGGCCAGGAGAGCCAAGTTTAGCTTGATTGCTCTGCTGGGCCGGAATAGTGCTCTAAACATTGATAATAAACTCCTACTCTATAAGGTCATTGTTCGGACTATCTTGACCTATGGTATGCCCGTCTGGGCCACAATATGTAAGACTAGATGGAAAGAACTGCAAACGTTCCAAAACGTTACCCTTAGGACTATTGCGCAAAAAGATCGGAGAATTGTTCGCAATTCCTCCATTTATAATGACTCCAACATGACTCATATTGGCAAATACGTTCAAGGGCTCATGGAATCCATGCTGCCCAATATAGAAAATCATAGCAACGAGCTAGTCTCGGGCATTTTAAAGCATCCTATGCATAGAAAGAGATATCGTGATCCAAGGCATATACTTGATATTAATTTTGAAGACATTGATAATGTCTTATTTCCAGATTACTGGACTTCATAGGTCGTGTTTTATCTAATACTAGTGGTCTGCTTCTAGTCTAGACAGTCGTCAATCAAATTTTCCTCCACCAAGAGGAGGCAATTTTCTTTCATACTTTGGATGACCCTTGTGGGTACATCAGGCTTCTTTTCTAGCTCAGTGTATTTCCCTTGGAATATGATTATGAAGGGTGAGATTATGGAAGCTATGCTTCAAGTTCTACTCGAATACCGATACACTACACTGTTCGATTGTCGATTGTCGATTTACACACTCACCACTATATGGAATGCGAGGGGAGTCCTTCGCAAGCGTTTCGAATTTTATGATTTCCTTACAAGCTGTAACATCAATGTTGCCTTCTTGTGCGAAACGCATCTCAAACAGAGTAGGGCTTTCAATCTACCTGGGTACTATGTTTAACGAAAAGATAGGCCCCTAAAAAAGCTTCAGATCCAGCCATTCAAAGTAATTTTTCTCGAATCGTATGCAGTCTGTTAAAAAACTTCCAGGAACATTTTGTCTTTTGTCCTTTCCTGTTAAAACCATAATTTTCAAATTGCAAAATTGAAATTGTGCGTAATATCTTCATTAATGAATATTTTATAAATTCCCCTGGGCCACAGAATTTTCAGCCTTGCATATAAAGCAATAAAAGTTAGAGTAACAGTTTTCTAGCGCTCGTTGCCATCTTTGCCTTGAGCGTAAAACTTTGAGGGCGGGATCTTACACCAAAACAAGAAACATAGTACATATAAACATATGCCTGAAAATCCTTAGATTTTAAGGTATTAATGAAAGTTAATGTTCAGCATAGTTTCAGGTACAATCCATCAATGTGAGTCTGTAACCCTTTAGCACTGTGGTGCCATAGTGACTTGTTTGTAGTTGTCATTTGTGTTCATTTGTATTTAGTCTGTCTTCAACGTTTCAATCGTACTGAGTATTCCATTTAACCTTCGCAAGATATCCATTTTGTGAGCAGGCAGATATGATTTTTAGTTATGATAAAGAAAGATAACTGGATTACGAATTTATCAACTTTGTCTTTTAGTTATTAATTTACAGAAAGACAGTCAATCACTGTTGACGCTATATTTTAATGAACTATTGTTGTTTTAGACAGATTTTTAACGTTACTTGATTGCTGAGGTTCGCTACAAAACTTGGGTATTTCTACAATGAAAAAAGCGACATGTTTATTGCGTGGCTAAGAAAAGCCCAAGCTCGCCAGCAAAGAAATAAAACGAGTGTGTGCTTAAGACCGCATGACCGAAGTGAAAACTTCTATGACGATTGTAATCAATTTTAAGTACTATACAGGGTGATCATAAAATGAGGGATAATAAGTACCTAGCATGATTCTTTACATCAAAGAATAAAAAGTTCCTCTTGCAAAATGTCAAAATGTCAATTTTTTTTTCTCAAAAATTGTTAGCACCAAGCTTTAATGGCACCTCATGGCGTCATTATAGCATCATCAAGCGTTTTTCCATTTTACTGAATCAACTGGTCCAGGAGAAAAGAACAATGACGAGTCAAGTTCCCAATCGTGATGCAATTAAGCAAAATGCATCAAACTTCACGTGGTGTTAGACCCTTAAAAATTGGGTTTTCGGCATGTTGCATGAGGAAATTTTATTTACTTTGATATAAAGAATCATGCTAGGTAATTATTATCCCTCATGTTATGAACACCCTGTTTATGTGAATAATATCAATATTATTATGAAAGTTATTACTTGGATGAATCGGGAACAAGCCATTAAATTAATATTATATAGGCCTATATATAAAACCATTTATTTTCATTCTTTTTCTCATTAGATTTACAAAGTGTGCAATTATAACTATGTATCAATTATCTGTTGAATTTTGCTGTTGATTTTGTAAATCAATATTATTAAAATATAAGAAATAAACAATGGGCTTATGATAAATAAAATATGAGAAAATTAGTTTTGATTCAAATCTCTCTAAATTTCTAAAAAAAATCTCCGTCAATTATATAAGGATCGTACAAATGAAAACGAAAATTTGTGTGGGGAATAAAAAGACTATGCATAGGATCGTAAATTTTTGTTTTCAACAATTGCGAAACCCCACGTGCAAATTGAACTATAGGTTGCAAGTGTTGCATCACGTGAGAAAGAACGATAGCTCGCGCTTCAAAGTTCTGCGAGTGATCGCTTCATCCAAACAACAAAATGGAGTCAACGAAACAGGAACAGAGAGCAGTAATTTATTTTTTGACATGTGAAGGAGTTTCAGTTTCTGAAATTTATCGTCATATGCAGAACGTCTATGGAAATGACCGCCTAACCTTCACTTGTATTTGGGCATGAAGCATGAGGTTTTCAGAGGGACGGTCATCATTGGAATCATCTGGACAGGCAAACCGTGCCATCATGGATGATTCCAAAGCTAAAATTGATGCTGTCTTAAAGGAAAACAGAAGAATGACAATCAATGTCGTGGTTGCTAAAACTGGCCTTAGTCGTGGAACTGTTCACTGCATTATCAGGAACCATCTGCTTTACAGTAAAAACTGTGCACAATAGGTCCCGCATCATTTGACATCAGAACAACTTGGAGTTTGAATGGCCATGTCCCTGCAACATTTGACTCGCTATGAACAGGAAAGAGAGAGTTTTCTCAACTTGGTACGTTCATTTCCAGCCCAAAAGGAAACGTCAAAGTCATAGCATTATGGGTCACCACCCCCGAAAAAATCAAAAGCAATCGCAAGCAGCACGAGGAAGGTGATGTTGACCATGTTTTTTGATCGCAAAGGCCCGATTTTACTAGACTTTCTTGAAACAGGTACCACAGTTAACGCAGCACAATACGGGGAAACATTGAAAACACTGGGCGCAGCCATCAAATGCAAGGGTCCTGGACTTCTTATAGAAGGAGTGGTTCTTCTCCATGACAACACGTGTCCTCACACCTTGAAAGCAACGGTAGACCTCATCATGAAGTTCAACTGGGAAGCAATGCAGCATTCACCTTACAGCCCTGACTTATCTCCATATGACTCACGTGTTTAGAGATCTCAAGAAACATCTGAAAGGCTGCAGGTTTTAGTAGGACGATGAAGTGAAGGAAGAGGTTTTGGAAAGGTTCCACACGCAACCGAAAGACTTCTTCCATAAAGGAATTACACGCCTTGTTACACAGTGGGATATATGCCTTAATGCATTTAGAGAGTATTTTTAAATTCCTTGTATACACTTTGGATAAAATAAATAATTTTTGTTTTCATTTATACGACCCTTATAATTCCATATTTTGTTGTACACTCATTTAGAACATTCGAATATTTAAATCTGATGTAGTTTTTAAAATAACGGTTTTTGGTGTCGTTTTTTGCATCATGCTGTTTGTAGAATGATGTCCAGTCTTTAATTATTATCATGTTAAAAATCAATTAAAGGCTTTGATTTTTCTTTTAAGAAATCAGCACTGAAATCTCCATGAAAATCATAGGTAATTGATAAGTTCTGATTGAGCAGAACAGAGCCTGTTGGTATCTAAGGATGGTATGCACCAGAAATTTAATTGACATTTTGAATATACAGTATGCCTCCAAACTTCAGAATTAAATATGACTCCTGATCTGAAATGATAGCCTCAGGAAACCATGAACTTTGAAAATATGGTCCACCGACAAATGGGCTGTGTCTTCTGCAGTAATCGAGGAATGCCACTGTATCAACTGCACTCACTAACTTGTAGCTAACTTGTCAGTGGCAGTTAACAGCGCATCAAACTCTTGATCGGTAGCAGGTATGATAAAATATGGTGACATTTTGGTACTTGGCTATTTAGGCCTCTATTAGACAGCTATCCCAAACAGACTTGTCGAAATCCAAATAATTTAGTAAGATCTCTATGACAGTCTGATTGGTACTTTCAGATTGTTCATCAGTCTAAGGATGGTACATGCTAGAAATTTAATTGACGAACCTAGCATTTTGAATATGTGCCTCCAAACTTCAGAATTAAATCTGATGTCCCAATCTGAAATGATAGCCTTTAAGAAACCATAAATTTTGAGAACAAGGTGATCGTACACAATTTTCAAACAAGACGATAGTACACAATTTTCGAATTACAGACCCATTACTTCCTTATCTATATTTTTAAAAATCTTTGAAAAACTATTTTACAAAAGAATATCTACCAGCAAACAGGCCGTGCCTTTCGCGGTAATCAAGGAATAGAACTGTAACAACTGCACTCGCTTCACTAACTATTCAGTGACAGTTAACAGCACATCAAACCCTTGATTGGTAATAGGCAATGGCATGACAAAATAAATTGATATTGTGTGCCAGGAATACAGGGGTATTTCCAATGGGTGCAATTCATCATACGACTTCCTGCGAGGTGCATTATATTTTTGGCAATCTGCACAGGACTTATAGTCTGTGCAATAAATTTGGTTGTCAGACGACATACTAACCTGCATACAAATAAGCCTGCCGCACCCTGTTTATAGTTTTACACGTAAACCTTGTTTAACCTTATTTGAACTGGGAGCTTCTACCATTGGCTCTTTACTTAAAGTTGGAACAGAATTCTATTGCCCCTTGAGGTTGACATTGACTTCATTATAAACCAAGCTATCAGCATATCTCATAAGGCTTGCAAGACTTGAAGAAGACTTCTCAATGAGAGTTTTCTTTAAGTCCTTAGGAAAGGTGTTAATGTACATTTGCATTTTTTGCTCTTCCGTATACGAGGGTAATTCACTCATTGAAATTATAAACAGTTTGCTTAGTAAACGCCATTTGAGCAAGGATGGTATAAATCGTATCTTCTAAACTCTTTTTATTCTATATGCTCCCTAGACTTTTTTCTTTCAAAACGCAAAGATTATTAAGATCAACCCACTCAAAACGACAATCCTACCAAAAGTCGCCCTATGTGTGAATCTTGCATACCAAAAAAATGCATGCCAACGAACAACCATAAAGCATAATAGCAATGCAAAAGCACCTCAACCAAAAAAAACAAAGAAGAACAAAAACTGAAGCGCTCGGTAGTTAATAAAGATAACTACAGAGAAAAACTAAGAAACAAAACAATGTTGCCCAAAAGCAACAGCTTGCAATGCATCAGCAACTCTCCAAACCACCCAAATAGCCAGGTCTTCAGAGATGGATGTTCAGAAGTATATGCTCTTAATATGACAAAATGATAATCCTGCCAACCATCTCTCATGTAGAAAATAGTGAACACATTGGAAATAAAAGCACAGATGGTGGTAGGGTAATTTGTCGTAAAGAAAACTAATTTAATTAAAATAAAAATGATCGTAAAAGCTACTACAAGAGAGAGACTGCAAACGCAACTCCTGTAAATTAAGTTGCACCTTACACCAGAAAACCAGCGCATGAAACGAATGACTGGACCTTTGTTTTTCATTTCTAGTGTAATTTGAGAGCCAGAGAAATAATAAAAAGGGCAATCACAGTTTATACTGCAGGACAAAAACCTAACACTTATGTCCTTAGACAGTCTTCCATCGCTACTCCCATGGGTGTTTCACCGAAGGCTTGATGCAACCCCTCTAGGACGACGTCTTGATGAACCAGCTGGACACGCATATTCCACCAACGCAATTTAGCTGAGCTTTTTCCTTCATCTCAGTGTCCTTCTGAGGGAATTCTACCTGGTGATGCTACCTGGTGAGGGGATCCTTATTCTCTTCCAGGTTGAGAGATGACTTAGTTCGCGCTTCTCGCTGTCATTCTCTGGTTACGAATCGCTGCTGGCTGTTGCCTATTGCCCTGCCTATTGGCTTCATTAGCATGCTTGTAGACGTTGCCTGGTTTGCTCACTTTCTCACACATTTGATTACCAGAATCGCCTGATCAAGCTTGTTCTGAATATTTTGCTATATTGCCTATAGATGGCGACTCAATTTCCTGAAGCATATCCTCTGGTGAGGGCTGATCCAATACCTCCCAGAAAGAAACCCAAACAACTGAAACATCATGCATTTTACCATAATCATATTTTGACCATTGTTAATTGTATTTCTACTAATAGTAAGCCCTAAATTTGGTCGACTTATGATGATGTAATGATGTATGACGTTTCAGTTGTTTGACTTTCTTTCTAGGAGGTGATGGATGTCGCTCCTGCTCTCTTTGATATCACGTGACACATGAATTTTAACACTGCATTGAGTCTATTCCTACCCGCATGCAAGCTGCAATTCGAGCCAAAGAGGGTCTAATAAAATATTAAACAATGTTTCTAATTCTTCTAAGATATTTGTAACATTATAATACAGGTTATTGAAAAAGAGTGAACGGTTATCCAATCTCTATTTCTTAGTCCTTAAGCAACTTCACTGACTGCGTCGCACATTTTGAATATCAGCCAGCAGAGTGCTGCCCTCAGTTACACGCAGTGTTGCCAACTTAGCATATTTGGAAGTAATTCTCATATCACCTTCGTATGGCCTGTGCTGTATGTGGTGGACAAAATGAACATTTGTAGAACAGAAAATAATACTTGAGTATCAGTAGAATGCGTGTGATTTGGTTGTAATTGTGCAGTACTTTTTCTTAATAAAATATATATTTCATTATAAAATTTCTTAATAAAATATATATTTTATTACAAAAACATATGAAAGAGAATATAAAGTAGTTTACTATTTGAGTTTTTATAATAGCAGTTTTGCAATCATCCATCAGCAATTTTTCGTAACTAGCTAACCTGAACAAATAATCTTGCTAAACACAAGGAGAAACACTTAAATATGAATATTACATGTGTTTAAAAATGGGAACTCACTCAGTAATAACATTGCCAATTCAGAGAGCATCATGAGGACTAAATGTGCTATAAACAGCGTTGCTACATTATTATTAAATTTCTCTGCTTTATTTCCAATGTCATAAAGCAAGATGCCCAGTAGTAATGCCAAAAGCACATGACCAAGAAATTGAGCTGCGATGAGTTTCTAAAAATAAAAAGTATGCATTAAATTATTTTACAAATAATCCTATAATTTTTATCATAACTAAGCTAACATGAAATAATAACTGACAGTTAATTCAATCAAAATTGTTTAGAAGAATTTGGCTATAGTCCAACAGACAAGTCATCAGAATTGCTCCTCCTGCAATAGCAAACGTTGGCTAAATTCATCAGCTTATCAGCAGCTGCATTAGCTTCGTTGCACCAGTCTCGTTCATATTTCCTGCTTAAAATGCGTTTTCTTCAAGACGTGCTCGAGCAATATGTTAAACAATAAAGTACAGTATTATGACTCTTCTGACGAATGCGAAATTAATTACAAAAAAGGGCCTTTTAAAGTTCCATGACAAAATTCCGCCGTCGAAATCCCGCCGACAAAAAAACCCTGCCGTGCAAAAATCCCGCGCGTTTAAATCCCGCGGGGAAAACACTCGCATTACAAAAATTCTGTGCGACCGAATCCTGCTCAAAAGACTCCACATTACATTCTACAGCATTTTATTCTGTCAAACAAAAAAAAATTTGATCCATTGATACACAAACTTCTAAAAACACCTAAAACCTTGTTGCTTTTTCATCAGTATTACATATTGAGCTGAGGATTATGAGCTATTCCTCACAAGAAATCCACCCGAGGCATATTAGAATAATTTTCTACAACATGTTCAATTTTTTCGGCACATTCACGATATTTTCTGCGACCTTAGGGCTCTCCAGCTCACCTGCAATGTACTATTCAATTCTGACCTCGTTTAAATTGTGCTCCTCCTTCAAAGAAGTTATCAATGATACAAAAAATTTGAGAGGTGAACGTCGACTGCTAGATGTATGCAGACTTATCGAAACGCTAAAGTTGAGCAACTCGCCGTCCAAAATATTCAGGAGGCAGCTAGAACAGTATCAATAAGGACAGTATAACAAATCATGTTGCCTATGGTGATTCAAAACAGAAGGATGGTCATTGCACCAATGCTGACAAAGGTGCATCGCCGGAAATGGCTATGATTTTCACTGCAATACAGGAATTGGGCCTTTCGTGATTGGCAGAGGATTGTTTTCTCTGATGAGTTACGTTTACTTGCATCCAGTGGAGTCGTGAAAACCGCTCCTCAAACAATAGATCACGTGGTTATGAAGATGGCTAAGTTCATCAGCCAATCACTGATTGCCTTGGATTCGTCAGACAGGCCTTTTATTTATCGTTCATATTTCCTGTTTAAATTGCGCTTTGTTCAACACTTACTCAAGAAAATCTCTCACTTTCGCATTTATTGAAAAAAAATGATTTTTGTGGGCCGACAAATTAGCAGTACGTACTTCATTTAACTGCCACCTCGGTATGAAGCTAAATCTTAGTGTACTGCTTCCATGTCCATGGTGATGCAATTGGTTGGCGCGTTAGCATGGTGAGCTGAAGGTTCCTGATTCGGATCCAGGCAGTGGAATTTTGTTTTCTATTTTCATCAGTTATTTAAAACATTTCAGGTGTGGCTTGTAAAAAAATCCTCGTAAGACCATTCTTCAATTACTCTTTAATTATTCTGCAGTTATTTTTTTACCAAACTATTTCTGTACGACCATGTTCTATGCTATGTGAAGTAATGAATCGTTCTTTGTATTGTGGTTTTTAAGAAATTTAATTGAGGTCTTACTGTACAGTATGGTGCAAATTGAATGAAATTATAGACATACACCCAATCGTTCCTTACTTTCTGGACGGCCTTCGTATATATACAATTAAATTTTCTTTTTCTCATGAAACTCCCATCATTTTATACTCTGTCCATCGAAAATTGGACTGGGCGTGTCTATTAAATTTCCAATTTCAATTGTTAAATATTGTTAATTTTACCTTGCAAAAATGTCTAAAAATTGAAATCGGAAATTTAACTTGAAACGCCCCGTTGCAACGCGTTGGACAAAAAGTAAGTTTGATAATCTACCTTTTGAAGAATTTTTTATATTTACAATTGACAGTCGAATTTCTACGGAAATTTCATGTCGAATAGATGAAAGCCTTGTCACCAGATTAACTGATAAAATATTTAAATTGTATAAATCAATAAATATTTTGATAAATGGTAAATAATAAATTTTATTGAAGGATAACCTTGTCTTAGGTCTTGATATATTTACCGGGTGCTGTTTTTAATTTTTTTAATTTTCAATTTATTTGACTTTTGTAGTTAAGGCTTATGTATTTTTGAATAATTCTTAGTGGTTTCTACAACGTTAATTGTATATAATTGTTTATTTACAATTCCTTTTTTTTAACTATCCTCATTGTTTTCATCAATATAAACAGTGACTTCTGTAATTTAAGATAATTTTCTCTTAATCTTGTAATTTTGCCACCATATATTGTAAAAAATAAACTGGTGCAAATCCTGCATTATGCACACTTGAAAAAAGCGGAAATAAAAGCTGAAACTAGTCGTATCAAATTCAATTTGCACCATGCCTATACTGTAAAACCTCAATTAAACTTGTTAATAGCAGGATTAAACAGAGTATAAAAAAACCGACTTTGATGAAACTTTCACTATCGTCTAGCTATATTAGTCCATATTTTGAAAACTACTGAACCGATTTTGATTAAACTAGGACTGTTGAAAGATACTTAATCGAATAAAAAAAGAATTATTGCAATTCGATTTCTAGTTTCTGAGAAATACGTGGAGAAGCATACATGCATACACACACACACACACACACACATGAAATTTGGCATACCTGTTTAGAAGCCCACATAGACTAACATATTTTCTTGAAGTCAATTCAGGCAGAAATTTTATAGTTTTGGCATTGACCTCTCGGATTTTAATGAAATTTGGTATATACAATTGCCCTAGGAAGTTGATAATGAATGCCAAATATTATTATTATTTTTTGCTTTTTTTGGAAGTTACGGACATTTAAAATTTTCGAAATTTGAGTGGGGGCCTTATCTATGAAGTACTGTAACTTCGGTTGTATTTTACTTAGAAAGGTGTGATTGATGACATATGAAAGCTCTTTAACTGTAGATTCTATATGAAGTTTTTAAAATTGTATTACGTATGCGCAAATATTTGAATTTAATAAAAATATTTTATTTATGCAAATTTCTCAAAAGGAGGGTATTTTTTTTCGTTGAAAAATTAATATCTTAGATATACTTTCATAAAAACAATACAAAAAATTCAAAACTGTGTTTTGCTCCATTTTGAAGATATTAATTTTTAAAGCTCGCGTTCCAAGCCACAATACATCCGTTTGTATATTACAGTTCTTCAGATGAACAAGACATTCTAAGAAATTTTGCGTTAATATCCGATTGTCTTAAACATCCTACAGCTGTTTTTTATTCCTTTCAATGTGAACTCATTAAGGTTTTAAAAGAAAATTCAATAAATGTAGAGAAGATACGAGGGTTGATCGAAAAGTATTGCCTCCATGGCTGTAACTTTTATATTTGTTAACCGATTTTCAAAATTTGTATACTGATACTTACATTTGTTCTCTACGTCATGCACTATTCACTTTTCAACATTATCCCTATCCCTTTCCACGCACTGCACCAACGTGTGACCACTCGGTTGAACCCGTCGGAGAGGAAGTCCGGGGTTGTTGTCGACACCAGCATTGAATGGCAGCTTTGGACCATCTACTGCAGCACGATAACGCTCGCCCGCAAACAATCGCCACACACTAGAGGTGTTGCAGCGCCTACAGTTCAAAGATGAAAAACAGCAGTTCAAAGATGAAAGATCTTGCACCTTGCGACTTTCACCACTTCCCAAAGAAGAAAAAACACCTTAAGGGACATTCAATCCCTGATGATGAGATAAAAGAGCAGTTGCACGTTGTGAAACATTCTGCTTAATATGACTGGTGAGATTTGCTGAACTTCAGTTGTGATTTCCTCCTTCAGCTCAGGCAAAGTGTGCGGATTGTTTGCATACACTTTACTTTTCAAAGCACCCCAAAGGAAGAAATCGAGAGGTGTGTGGTCCGGCGAGCGTGCAGGCCAGATGCCACGCGAGATGATTCATTTAGCAAAGACGTCCTGCAGAAAGTGCATTGATATGTGTGCTGAACACGTTTCCATGCACTACTGCACACTAACTTTTGAATCACCCTGTATAATGAAGTCTGTATCAACTTCAGCTGCCTTCCAATTCATCTCGTCCTTCTGGGTAACTCAGAAGTGACTGACTCTGAGGAAGTGTAAAGTAAATATACTTTCTTTATTACTAAAAATTCGACATTATAATCCAAATTTACATTTTCTTACTAAATTATCTTCTTATTTAACAGGTGCTCAATACTTTTCTGCCTTCTGAAAAAAAAACTGAAGTTTTAAGAAACATTTATCCTATTGATATAATTATTATTGTAATGCTACTATTGATTTTATTTTTTCGTGTAGTTATAATTAATAATACTATTTATATAAATAATAAAACTAAATAAATGAATGGTGCCAAGGTTACACGCTTTCTCTTCCCTACTACCTGACTCCCGCTGCTTGGAGCTCAAGCTTTAAAAATTAATATCTTTAAAACGGAGCAAAACACAGTATTTTGAATTGTTTGTATTGTTTTTATTAAAGTATGTCTAAGATATTAATAATTTTTTAACGAAAAAAAATACCCACCTTTTGAGAAATTTGCTCCAACCAGCTCTAAGGACTTGCAGATAGCGTACTGCTTCCATGTCCTTAGTGGCGCAATCGGTTGGCGCGTCAGCACGGGTAGATGAAGGGTCCTAGGCTGTGGAATTTTTTTTATTTTCATTAAGAATAATTAATGAAGATTTTATGCCGGCATCAGCAGGTGCATATCATCAAGGAACAGAAACAAATGCTTTTCCATAAAGAAACTTATTAGGCATGAGTGTATATTTCGACTCCCAGGCAGTCTTCCTTCAGCGTTAAAGAATGTCAGTCAGGGACAAAAAAAAACGCTTCCTCACTCGATGCTGCTTTATTTTAAATGAGCGTTTACTACTTTTGCCACTAGGTTTCTGATATCGTTTAGTTCAGTCAGAAAATTATCTAAATTTTTTAACCAATAAAATCAGACCATCATATTTTACAAATTATTTTTTTAAAATTTAAATTAGATTGTAATTATTTTATTACTAAATTAATAAACTGTCACTGTAATTCATTTAAGTTTTTAAAAATATGTTAAAAATATATTAAAATTAAATTTGTTTTCAAAACCTAATTTTTCAATTTACCCCCAGTTCTAACATTCCAATGAGACGACCTTTCTCTGCAGTAGTTAACTGAGGCATTTTTAATTTAGCTGGTAATGATTTTATCATTTTTTCTCAAATTTGAAAATGAATGTTAAATAATTTGCATGCTAAAGAAAAATAAGTTGTTTTTTTTACAATTCTGATAGTTTTATTTAGGGAATTTCTACATTTTAAAGTTAACAATAACAAAACAATAAATACTGTTCACAATCATTATCCAAAAATCAGTTGAGAAGAAATAATAAATCAAAATTTTTTCATTAGATTGCATTGTGGTGCACTTGTAATCAAAATACAGCAGAAAAACCGATATGCTAATCGATACCAGACCCCTAGTGGTAAAAGTAGTAAACGCTCATTTAAAATTATAGCAGCACAGAGTGAGAGAGCGTTTTTTTTTTTGTCCATGACTGTACTTCCACCCCTAATAAACATCTTTATCTCAGAAAAAGGCCCGTAACACTAAAATTTTATTTTTTTAGCGCGTAATTTTCTCCTTTTTATTCATTATTATTATTTATTTTACTTAAGCCTATTTTTTGGTCTATGTATAATTTTTATTTTATTTCTTATTTCACATTCTTATTTCACAGACATTCCGCCTGCGACCACCGCCATTTTGAAAACAGCACTCAGGCTTTTATCTAGTGGGCTGTGGTTCGACCGTTCCTGAATGGATTGGAACCGGATTCCTTCATTCTACATCGGATGTCCTCTTCGCTCTGCCATGATGTCGTATACTGCATTGATTCGTTTTTTTTTTCCACGCCGGTGTCGCCTTTTTCGCCTCCGAGGCATCCTGACACAGGTTTGGTTTAGCTTACCCTAATTTTCTACTAACCTCGGTATACCCTCTCATCCTTTTATCTCTTATTATTATTAGCTTGTCTTTCTTTTAGTTTTACCCTCCCCTGGGTTTGCTTGCCTTCTCCTTGCTGTTGCGGTTTTCTTTTTATTTCAGGTGCCTCGGATTCTTCTTCACCCCGTTGCCGTCATCAAGTCTTCCCGCCGTTCATGGTGTGTGTTGTATACTTTTTCGTTCCACTATCTGTAGGGTCGTCGTTGCAGTCTACGTGCCCTTTGTTTCTTCATAGACTTCGGTCCTGTTTTGCTGTGCTATTTTTCCGACATCTCTTGTTCTGTTATCTCCTCCGACGCCACTCTTTATTTGTATTCTTTTTTTTTCGTTACCAAGTAGAATTGAGATTTGTGTCTTAAATCATTTTTCTTGCCTTGGCTTTGTGAATTGTAAGCTGTATGAAATCTAACTACCTTTCTTCTTTGTAATAAAGATTACAATTTTTTTTACTTCTGAGTAATAAAGAGTACCCTTCTGAGTTAAGTTTTTTTTACTTTTTTTTTCTTTACCTCAAAACTTCTGAATCTTACTCATAGTTTTTCGGGGTTTTTGCGGGAAGGCTCCTTTTTGTAAATCTTTCAATTTTTTTATTCATTTAATTCTTTCTTTGGGAGCTTTTATCAGGGACTGTAACCTTATCTTAACCGCGGTTTCGTAGTTACGCCCCCCCCCCCGGGGGGTGGGGGGATAACTGTAAATTTTTGCCTACAGTTACCTTAATTTTCCCTTTGGCTGTACGTGTCACAAACTGGCACGCTACAGTAGAAAAGCGACCGTATGTTTCTGTTACTCGAAGTCAAGCATCCACAGCCATCAGTATTAATTTTTTATTTATTTATTAGGTGCATAACTTTTTTTAATATCAAAACTATTGAAAGGCTAAAACTTACTTTATTTCTTATCATGGATTTAAAATCTCTTGATAATAGCAGTCGAAATTGGGTCCATTTACTGGTCTGATAATAATCTTTAGCAAATATGTTCTCACAGATCTTTAAGGGGAGAAAATGGTACTTCTAATGATCTATTTAATAATTTTTTCTTTAAGACTTTTTTTTTTTTCTTTTTATGAACGAAACTTACAGTATTCCATCCCGTATCATTACTTTCACCTTGAAGCATATAAACTGGATCAATTTTTCTTTCCTTAGAATTGGTAATTTCTTTTTCACGTTCATTAATCTTCTCTATAAAAAGTGGTATTTGAGCCCCTCTTTTTTCCGTTACTTTTTCTAGGACTAAAAAAGATAAAATAAAAATTTACAATAATAATAGACTTAAATAAAATTCTCAAAATTAATTTTTTTATTTACCAAAATCTGCAGGATTATAATATACGGGACAGTGAAAACCTAATGACGACAAAAACGGGATTAAATCTTTTGAATGGCCTCCATAAACGCATTGCCCATTCGCTAAGATGAATATCTGGTAAAACATTCGAGAACAAAGAACTTGCTATTCTTCTGAATAGAATGATATAAATAATACTCTAATTTTCTAATCCAGATATAAGTAATTTATTATTATCTCTTAATACTGTATTACTTAAGCAAACTAAGTGAGTGGAGCGCATTGAACTCTTTGGAAATTGATGTTGAGAAAAATAAAATTGTTTTTCCATCAGCGCAACAAACGCAACTTGCCGGACTCTACTCAATTTATTACGGCGGCTGGCTTGTCACAATTACGAGGTCCTTTAAATATCTTGGGCTCATTTTATCACACGACCTGTCTTGGGATATGCATATCGATTCTCTCCTTGCCTTGCCACATCAATAAGAAACAATGGTTGATCTCCAGGTTGCGCTATTTACCTCGTGACATTCTTATGCTTTTATACTATTCCTGGATACACTGGCACTTATTTGCTACTGTATCTTATTATGAGGATCTGCCACCTCTTAAAATTTCTCTAGGCTTCTCAAATTATAAACATGGTTTCTCCGCACCCTTTTAAATATCTCAAAATGGTCTTCAGTCTCTCACCATTTCGCTATGTTACCTATTTTAACAATACACCAAGTTTATCACCTACAGCTCTGCACCTTTATTTATACAATCTTAAACTCATTATTTCTGGTATCTTCACCATTAGTAATATAATTAAATCAGGACAGGCATAATTATTTAACAAGGCACGCCAGCGATATACATTTGCCCGTATCACGATATACAGTTATGGTAAAAGAAGTGTAGCCATCATAGGGGTAAAACTTGGGCAAAACTACCTCCGATTTTTCGCATTCAAACACCTTATTCAGGCTTTTGCAGAATGTTAATAAAATTTTTGTTAAAACCAACCAATTCTTCAACCTGGTTTTAATATACTTAATTGGGATCAAATATATATTTTATTGCAGATGATAGCCTGCAGGTAATCATCTAACCCTTTACCTTCTGTAATAAATTAAAAAATTTTAAAACCCAGTGTACAAGGGTTGTTACTCTGGTCCTTCTGGCCCATATTATTTTGTACTGTTCATGTTGTTTTTTGTATTACTAACCTGTTTTATTTGTATTACTTACATTGAATTTTGATTTTACCCCTGGGTCCCTACTCGGCAGTCTGACCATACAGAACCCCGTGGGGTACTGTTTATACTTTTTTGTTTAATTAAATAAATAAATAAATAAAATAAAAAGAAAAATAAATAAATAGATAAATAAATTAATTAAATTCGTTTACAAATTTTACTCACCTTATCAAATTTTTCAAATAATTTCGAACTAGGTTGATGAATAGAACAGACCATTGCACGATTTTCATTTGCCAGAGATTTTAGAAGTGAAATACAGGTATTGGACGAGAAGCTATCAAGACCACTTGTTGTTTATATAAAGAAGAAATATCATAAATAAAAAAAAAGGATCTCGAAAATAGAAAAGTAAGATTGTTTTTCTATAATATTCAAGGTGAGACCGGAAAGTTCAGTGAATGACTTGGAAAACAAACAGGGACAGGTATTTCATAGATGCTACTTTGTTGTCCTTCAAAGTAAACACCCGTGGCCACAATACACTTTTGACATCGTTCGTACAATTGTTGCATGGCGTGTGAAAATTCATCTTTGGGTACTGGTTGAAATTCACTCGTCACAGCCGTTTGAATATCCGGAACGTCGAGAAATCAGTGTCCTTTCATTGTTGATTTCAAACGAGGAAACAGGAAGGAGTCCGGCGGTGACATGTCTGGATAATACGGAAGATGGTACAGTTCTGGAATCTGTTTACTCCTGAGGCAGCATATCCCTACAAAAGTGAATATTCTCCAGATCTGTCACTGCCGACTTCTTCCTATTTTCTCGTTTGAAATCAACAATGTAAGGATACAGATTTCTCGATGTTCCGAATATTCAAACGGCTGTGACGAAGGAACTTCAAGCAGTTCCGAAGGAGCATTTTTCACACGCCATGCAACACTGGTATGAACGATGTCAAAAGTGTATTGTGGCCATGGGGGCTTACTTTGACATACAGTAAAGTATCATATCTGAATACTTGTCCCTGTTAGTTTTACGGATTATTCACCGAACTTTCTGATCTGACCTTATAAGATTAAACAAAGCCTGAAGATTTGAACACAAGAGAATATCGGTATTAGAATATATTTAAAGCAGAAAAATAACGAATAATATTATACCTATTGAAGCTCTGATTTAAATCTTTATTTTACCTTGTGAGCTCATCAAAAAACATGACACACGGGCTAGTGATGAGTTCCACAGCTACTGATAAACGCTTACGCTCTCCTCCAGATAAGTTCAGCACTTTTGTATCTTGACTGTCAGTTAATTTTAAAACATGTAGTATTTCGTTGACCTGCCATAAAAATACTTTACTAAATATTATATTCAACATTGAAATTGTTCTGAAGAAAAGTTTTTGTAATCACCTTCTGTATTTTGTTTTCAGGAGGAAGTTTTTCAGGTAGTTTACAATTTATAGCAAACATCATCGTTTCTTTTAGAGAAAAATGAGCAAAAAAAGCACAATCCTGAGCAACATAAGATGTTATGTTTCGAAATTTCAATGTATCCCGATATTGTCCATTAATAAGTATGGATCCGGTAGCAGTTGTACCCCGTTCCGACCCAAAAGATCTAAAATGAAATAAATAAAATCTTGTAAACATTCCAAGAAGGAGCTTTAGCTGTGAAGCGGAAATAGATTTATTAATTTCTTTCTAATATTCTTAAGTCGAACGTTTAGTGTAATCCAACTTTCATTTGTTAATCTGTATTTGCGGATTCTAATTAGCATTGTTTGTTAAATTTTTCTGATTTTTTTTTAGATTATATCAGACATACAGTAGTAATATTTACTGTTGCGATTGTCTGTAGGCAATTAATCAGGCATTTGGCCTAAGACTGTTTATTAAGTACCGAAAGGTCCTTTATGCTATCAGTGTGAGGAAACGTGTCTGTCCGTCTGTCTGTGTCTGTCTGTCTGTAACTAACTCCTCCGAGGCTATGAAAGATTTTCAAAATCTGTTTTCGTCAGTCGATGAAAATGGTTCATGGCACGAACCAGTTACAAATATTATCTAAATCGGTTCATTGGCACGTGCACAAATGGTACCTCTATTTTCCCGCGTAGCAATTTTCAATGGGAAGATTTATTGAGTAATATATCAAACAAATCGTAATGACGAGATAGAAGCGGATTTAAATTACTATTATCGCCAATTAATAAATATGGTTCCGCGAATGAACCATTTTGAAAATGGTTGAAATCGAAACAATGGCACGTACCCTAATGGTCCCTTATGACTCCCTCAAATGTTTTCAATGATAAGATATGGCATGTAATATATAAAACAAATTGGGACGATGTGTCAAGAATGAATATAACGTAAAATTAATGATAGTCGACATTGGTTTCAAGGAACCTGGTTTAGTGGAACCTTTATCGTTCATTGGAACTTTCAATGCTAAAATATGGCATGTAATATATCAAACGACTTGGAATAACGTGTCATGAATGAATATAACGTAAAATTAATGACAGTGGAAATTGATTCCATGAACCTGGTTTAGTGTAACCATTATGGCTCATTGGAACTTTCAATGCTAAAATATGGCATGTAATATATCAAACGATTGGAATGATGTGTCATGAATGAATATAACGTAAAATTAATGATAAACCAAATTTGTTCAAGTGTACGTGGTTAATAGATCATTATGGTCCATTAGAAACTTACAATATTAACCTTTCCGCGAATGGTTTAATTTAACCTTTCGATACTTAGTTATGTCATTCCTTAATGGTTTATTAAGTACCTAAAGGTGCTTTAGGCTATCAGTGTGGGAAAACGTGTCTGTCCGTCTGTCTGTAACTCTAACTCCTTCGAGGTTATGAAAGATTTTCAAAATCTGTTTTCGTCAGTCGATGAATATGGTACATGGCACGAACGAATCACAAATATTATCTAAATCGGTTCATTGGCACGTGCGCAAATGGTACCTCAATTTCCCCCCCAAGCAATTTTCAATGGGAAGACATATTAAGTAATGTATCAAACAAATCGTAATGACGAGGTAGACGCAGATATAAATTACTATTTTCGCCAATTAATAATTATGGTTCCGGGAATGAACCATTTAGAAAATGGTTGAAATCGAAATAATGGCACGTGATCTAATGGTACCCTTATGACACCCTCAAATGTTTTCAGTGATAAGATATGACATGTAATATTTCAAACAAATTGGGATGATGTGTCATGAATGAATATAACATAAAATTAATGAGTCGAGATTGGTTTCAAGGAACTTGGTTTAGCTGAACCATTATGGTTCATTGCAACTTTCAATGCTAAAATGTAGCATGTAATATATCAAACGACTTGGAATGACTTATCATGAATAAATATTAAGTAAAATTAATGATAGTCTCAAGGGACCTGGTTTAATGGAACCATAATGGTTCATTGGAAGTTTCAATGCTAAAATATGCCATGTAATATATGAAATGTCTTGGAATAACGTATCACGAATGATCATAACGTAAAATTAATGATAATTCAAATTGGTTCAAAGGTACGTGGTTAATGGATCATTATGGTCCATTAGACACTTACAATGTTAACATAGGGCTGTTTAAAAATATAGTTACGCGAATGGTTTAGTTTAACCTTTCGGTACTTGGTTATGTCTGTCTGTCTGTCCATAACTCTAACTCCTCCAAGGCTATGAAAGACTGTTTTCGTCGCTCGATGAATATGGTTAATGATACGAACCAATCACAAATTTTATCTAAATCGGTTCAATGGCACGTGCACAAATTGTAACTTCATGACCCCACCTAGCAATTTTCAATGGGAAGAGATATTAAGTTATACATCAAGCAAATAGTTACGATGAAATATAAGCGGTTATTAAGTACTGTCTTCGCCAATTAATAAATATACAATGGCACGTGCTCTGATGGTACCCTTATGATACCCTCAAAATTTTTCAATGATAAGATATAGCAAGTAGTATATCAAACAGCTCGAAATGATAAAAGAAGAGCGGATAAAACGTTATTATGCACGTTTTCTTCCCTACATGCTCAATCGTACTCATATTCGTAGATTGTGCTGGCCACCCCTAAAAACACCCTCTAAAATTTTCAGCGATATGATATAGCATGTAGTATATCAAACAACTGGAAATGATAAAATAGGAGCGAATAAAACGTTATGTACGTTTTCTCCCCTGCATGCTCAATCGAATTCATATTCGTAGATTGTGCTGGGCACCCCTTATTATACACTCTAAAATTTTCGCTGTTAAGATATAGTGTGTAATATATCAAACGACTCGTAACGACTTGTTATGAACCAATATATAAGAGTAATTACAAAGTTTGAAGATGGTTGAATTTGATTCTTTGGTACATGATCTAATGATATCACTATTGTACCACTGGAAATTTTCATTGCTAAGATATGGCATGTAATATATCAAATGATCGGAACGACCTGTTATGAATGAATATATAAGAATAATTACAAAGTTCGAAGATAGTCTACATTTATTAAGGGGTACCTATGCTAAAGATACCACTATTGTACAATTGGAAATTTCCACTGATAATATATGGCATGTAATATATCAAACATCTTGTAACGACATGCAAGGAACTAATATATAAGATTAATTACAAAGTTCAAATATGGGCGATATTTATTCAGGTTAGGTTTATTAGAAATTTTGACGTCGACTACTAAGGTCATTTTGCGCCTTTTACACAAGTTATATCTGTACGCAGCCCGGGACAAGCACAGACATCCATGCCTACGGTGGGATTCAAAGCCACGACCAGGCGGATTCGAGAACTACAGTAGAAAGCCTACGCTCTAGCCCTCTCGGCTACCTGGCCGGCATATTTATTCAGGAGTACCTGTGCTTAATGATACCACTATTGTACCAATGGAAATTTTCTTTGCTAAGATATGGCATGTAATATATTCAAACGACTCGGAACGACCTGTTATGATCAAATATATAAGATTAATTACAAAATTCAAAAATGGTCTATATATATTAAGGGGTACCTGTGCTAATGATACTACTATTGTACCACTGGAAATTTTCAATGCTAGGATAGGGCATGTAACATATCAAACAAGAAGAAACAACATGGCAAGAATGAATATATAAAAATAGCTATAAATTACCGAATTTGAATCAATGGAACCTGTTTTAAGGTTTTCAAAAGCAATTCAAAAGTTTTGGAATTATGTTTCAAATAGTTTGTGCCGGTGCTTCGTTTAGCCTTTCGATACTTGGTTATGTCATTCCTTAATGGTTTATTAATATAGCTTCTCTTTCTTGAAAGTCTTTCCTCACGCTAATCTATACTCTCCTCGCGTGTTAATCTATTTCTCTTTGCATTGGCTTTCAACCTTTTTTTTCTGATTGTGAGATTCTTCTAAATATCGTTTTCTCATACGAGCAGCATTTTTTGTAGGCCTGCCCATGTTGGTATAAAAATATTGTTGTTTTGTAATTATTTATATTATATGAATAATAAGTAAATGTTAAAGTACATTACTATTTCCTAGAACACTTAATAGTTCAAGTAAGGTGAGTAAGTAAGTAATAGTAAACACAAATTAGTAGATAATATTAGAATTTGTAGATTTTAGCCACAAAAAATTATAAAATAAAAGCTTTTAAAAAAAAATTAAACCGACGAAAAACGAAACTGAAAAGGAAAAAATAAAATAAATCTTTTTAGTATTAATAATGATTAATTAGTAAATTTCTAAACTAATTTAAGTTTCCCTTTTCAGTTTCTTTTTTCCTCGGTGTAATTTTTTTAAAAAAGTTTTTACTGTAATATACTGTTGTACTTTTTTTAAGTCTTATTTAATGTAACTTTTTTTATACGAATTGATGATTGTTGATCGCTGCTCCTGCCTGACCCTATCAGATTTTTGCTCATTGGCCTCTATAATCCTGTAATTTTTTGTAGTTTTGTCACACGTCTATAATCTTGACGTTTAATTTCTGTTTTAACCCTAGCACACGTCGCTTGCATATCAATTAATTACTCACTATTAACCTACATTTTCTTCGTTATGAATATATTCGGTTTTCAAGTACCTGCCACGACATATTATGTGAACACCATGCCATCTCATTCTGCCGTTACCTTTCGCGACTTATCCATTTTTTACCTTAATGTACGTAGTCTGGCTGCTAATTTCCACAATATGCTAGCAAATCTCAGCACTATTACAATTTACCCTGCTATATTGATCTTCACAGAAACAGCGTGATCCCGCTGAAGTTCCCCACATACCTAATTACCACGTTGCCAGGGAAGAGGGAGAACGTTCTCCCTCTTCCCTGAGGTTGCTTTCATCAATCGCACCTCCAAGCACGGTGGTGGGATTTGTATTTATGTGACCAATAAATTTAATTATACTATAATTCCCTCCTCCACAGTTATTACACCGGATTTTGAGTCTTTAGCAATAATGATCAATAGGAAATTCATTATATTATCCATCTCGGGAAAGGCCGTGGCCTGGTGGGCTTTCACTGAAACACAACTTCTGTGAAGTTAAGCAACGTCAAGCACGGCTAGTCATTGGATCTACACGCCCCGCGGCTGCTGTGACCATCATACAGCAGTCGTTAATCCAGGTTCATGCAGAGACCCAACTTGTCAGCCTCAGGCCATACAGGCCCTGGATGGACGTATTGGATTACAATAAATAAATAAATAAAAATCTTTCGACCCCTTCCGGTAATTTTGCAAGTTTCTGTTAGTTCCTGGCAACTGCTCTTCTTGAACTACATCAGAAAGGCAAGGCTCTTATTCTGATCGGCGACTATAAACACCGACTTAAAAAAACTTTCCCCCTTTATTAGTTTATTTTTGGACTCATTTTCATGATCTGGTCTTCAATTAACGCCCTCATATTATACCCATTACTCAATTCATCACCAAACCTTATACTGCCATAGATGGTTGCTTTTTAAATTTAAATTCTCTTCTGTTTAGTGGCGCTCTTGACATATCGACCGACCACTGTCCTTTACTAATTGTTTTTAAATCCAATTTATCGCGAATTTATCTCTCCAATTTTCCATCTTCCCGTATAGTTACTCCTAATCGCATTTTAATGTTTGAATCTTTTTTTGTTGGCTACTGATTGGCAATCAGTTCTCACTACTACTATTGAGCCCAATCAGCTGCTAGGCAATTTCCTATCACACGTTTCTTTGGAATATGAGTGATACTTTGCCCTTAAGGCGCCCAAAACGGGAACTGATGGCACATGCTTGATCCATAATCCTTGGTTAACTCCGCGCTTATTAAACCTTACTAAAAAGAGAAACCCCTTCTATTTAAAATTACGGAGGAAGCCTACCCCTACACGGCGCAGAGAATTTAAAGACTTCTCCAATTATGTAAAGTGTATCCTAAATCAGACTAAACGCAAAAGTACTTCTAGAATTTATTCCAATGTTTACAAATGTCAAAAGACAAATGGCAGCAATTAAAAAAGTTATCTCACGGTTCTACTGCGCCCGTGGGTCCTCTTAATCATCCTGAACTGACTGAATTTCTGCAAACGCTTCTCCCTCCTTCTCAACCTAGTCCATCTAGTGAGATGTATAATCACTCAACTAATATTATAGATGCTCATATTGGCTTTTTTGCTCCGAGGAAGAAATACCCATACTTATATTATAAATGTGAAAGTGTGTTTGTTTGTTTGTTTTTGTTTGTTTGTTTGATTGTTTGTCTTTCTTTCACGTCGATATGGAGCGACAGATAGATGTGGTTTTCTGTATGTTGATAATGGAGGGTTCGAGAGTAACTTAGGCTACATTTTACCTCTGGAAAATATGTCTTTTCCACGGGAAAACACCGCTTTCCTAAGTCCTTTTAAAATTCCCTGCTTTTGATTTGTAATTCCCCTCAACAGAGGGCGAAGCCGCGGGTAACAACTAGTGCTCTATAATTTCTCAGCTGAAGGCAACTTCGATTTCGGACCCATTAGGACTGCGAACCGATGTTATTATAGCAGTAGAACATGCAATTGCACTGCCGCTTTCTATTGTATTTAATAGTACGGTAGTTTCGGGATCATATCTCTCCTCCCTTAAACTCGCACGTGTTACCCCGACATATAAAAAAGGCGATCCCACGTTATACTCCAAATACAGACCAATTACAGCGCTACCTATTCTAACTAAGGTATTTTAAAAATTATTTTGCATACCTATTTCCCAATATGTTTATATAAATAATTTCACCAATCTTAGTCAGCATGGTTTTATGCCTAGTAGAAACGAGGATACAGCATGTTTTGAGCTACTTGAATTCATTTCGTCCAAAATGGATAGCAATAAATTTGTAGCCCCTCTGTTTATCAATTAATCCAAGGCATTTGACTCTGTCTCCATCCAGTTGCTTTTATCGAAATTGGCTACCTATTATAATATATGCGGTCCCCCTTTAACTTGGATCGAGGATTTTTTTACACAACCTGCAATATTTTCTGACGTATTCTGGGTTAGGGTCCGCCACAAGGTTCTATTTTGTCATCTCTGTTTTTTAATTCATTTATTATTTACCTCCCATATTCCTCTGTCTCTCTGAAAATTGTTATGCATGCCGATGATGTCACGGTATTAATTTCTGACTCAGACCCTAACAATCTAATACAATCAATCAACGAAGCTCACTTAAGCTGCGTATTTGGAGTAGCGAAAAGAAGATTACGTTTTTCCACCAGCGCAACAAACGTGGCGTCCCTGATTCTCTATTAATTTTTTTCGGTGATCACCCGATTTCCACTACGAAATCGTTTAGGTACTTTGGTTTAGTTTTAAATTACGACCTTTCATGTTATTCAGGCTTTTCTTAGAAAAGAGAGTTCTTAGTACTTAACAATTTCTTGAAAATCTTTAAAAATGATCTGTAACTGGAGATAATGGAGAGTTAACAGACTATTGAGAAAGAGTGGAAAGATGACAGAGGAAGCACTCCTTTAGCTCCGTGATGTATTGAGCAAATGGGAAGCAAGTAAATAGAAGAATCGGCGACCGCTAGACTGCACAAAGTGATGAATGGCCAAGTTTTGCTTCAACACATCGAGAGAAGAGTGGAAATTGCAACAACATCAAGTGTACATCTAAGGTAAGATTATGTGAGTAAGAAATTATTTAGACTAGCAGTGGCATCCTTGGAGAGGTCCAGCCACTGTGAGCCGATAAAAAAAATTTTTTCGAATTTTCATTAAGAATTGTTACTGTATTAATTCTAAGCATTTTCATGTGTTTATTTTTAAGATATTGCAAAATTTAATTTATTTTTTTGAGATTGTTCTGTTTACCTACAAGTGTAATTATCCCGGGCAACGCCGGGTACCTTTGCTAGTATCTTAATATTTTTAACGATCAGTGCTAGAGCACGTGCAGTTGACCTGAAGGGGTCCTCGAAAAAAGTGAAAAGTTGATACAGCCGAGCGATGAACTTGATGATGATATTGTTGAAAACAAAATTTGAAAAATTTAATCCGTTTTCAAGTTATCGTGCAAACGGCCGGATAGACGCAAAGTTTAAGCGTGAATTCTTATAAGTAGCTTTTTGATAACGCTAATAAGAATTCCTGATAATGAACTTCCTTTGGCCGTCTAAAATGCTTGATTACCTGCGTTTTCGATGCTAAGTAAAATTAATCATGAAAGGATAATTGAAATTTCGTACAGTTAAAATTCTCTCTAATCAAAATAACCAACATATATTTATAAAACTAACCTTTGCCCCGAAAGTATGTTCATTAATGTTGTCTTTCCTGCGCCTGAAGGGCCAATAATGGCTGTGAGTTCGCCAGAATTAATTTCACCCGAAATATTTTGCAGCAAAAATTTATTACCTAAATTTATTTAAAAAAGATATAGTCAAAAAGAAAAGCAGATTATCTTTAACGATTGATTAATTACACTGAAATTAGAAAAAGAAAAATTAACTTATGAAACCCCTTTCCCTTCCCTTGCTTTTTGATGACATGCTGAAAAATAATATCTCTTGATTCTTTTGTGTGCAAATGAAGGTGTATATTTACTCAAGCAGCTGACACTGTTGGATATTTCTTATAGTAATTTTTTAAAGTAAATGTCTGTTCATGATTACACACATAATATTTGTAAATTATTAAGATGATTTCCAGAAATTTGTTCCCACAGAATTGTACAAATTACCGAAGGAATCAAACATAACGATTTACCTTCTCCTTCAATTTCAGAAGTCCTGCAATTTCAAAGGAAAACAATCTCACGGAAAATTACTGATGCACTTTTTTTACATTCCATTATGCTTACGAATAAAATTTAAAAATCTGCAGGGATAAAATTTTGAATATCCTTTATAACATGTAAGAAAATTAAATGAGCTTTTCATGTTCCGTTTGAAATCTGCCAAGGCTCATTAAAAAATTGACATCATTTCTTTTCAGCATGCCCTCTAGCAATCTGCCAATAGAAATAATGGAAATACAGTAGAGCCCCAATAATTCGAGGTAATTGGAGCTGGCTGTACCTCCAATTAGAAAAACTCGGACTGCAGGGGAAAAGTTACATTTAGACGGTTTAATTTACAATATAAAGTGAAATTTACAATACAAAATAGTGTACATAGAAATAATGGATGTCCATAAAAGTTCTGACGCATTTTATCTTTGTATTACCAAAACTAATAAAGATAAACAGAAATGGATTTCAATATATGAAACTGTAACTGAAAAAGTTTTATTGTGTTTCACAATTTGGCCGCTAGAGTGCGGGAACTGTGCATCCGGGTTTTAAAACAAAAGATGGCTACTCTACAGGACAGAACACGGAACGTGTATTGGTTTATCGAAAATAAATCGGTCCCTCAGACACAGAGAAATTTTCGAAGACAATTTAATAAGGATCCAGCATGTCGAAACACATTTTGGATTGGGAGAAGAGGTTTTTGGAAACAGGCAGCGTGCTATGCAAAAAATTTCAGGCCGACCAAGCAGGCAGATGAGGATCTGGAAAGAGTTAGAGAGCCGTTTGATCGGAGCCCTAGAAAATCGATGAAGACAGCTTCCAGAGAATTGGGGTTGCCTAAACCCACGATACATAAAATTATACAATTGTATCCATACAAGATTCAGGTTGTACAAGCTCTCCAACCAGATGACAAATCGAAACGCACGAAGTTTGCTGTTTACATGTTAAACAAGATTAAAAACAATGGAGATTTCCGACGAGGCGACATTCCTCGTTTCCGGACATGTTAACCGCCACAATGTTTGTATTTGGGAATCTGAAAACCCGGACTGTGTCCGTGAAATGTAAAGAGACAGCCCCAAAGTCAATGTCTGGTGCGGGCTTATGCACGATCGTATATTAGGACCCTTCTTTTTTGCGGAACCAACTGTTATTTCCATTATGTATCTGGACAAGTTGCAGAATTTTGCATTCCCGCAATTAGATAAACTATGGTCCGATATTCTCTTCCAACAGGATGGAACACCACCGCACTGGGGGACAATTGTTCGTGTCGCTTTGGACGAAAAATTTCCATGTCGTTGGATAGGAAGAGATGGGCCTATCTCTTGGCCCCCTCTATCACCCGACATTACGTGACTGGACTTTTTCTTGTAGGAATTCGCGAAGGACCAGCTGTTCAAGACAAAAGTTAAGGACATTACGGATTTGAAACGCTGAATCGTGGTTGCTATTAACAAGGCGCATGTCGATATGCTCAAAAGAACATGACAAGTAATTGATTATCGGCTGGATATCCTCCGTGTGACCCAAGAAGCACACATTAGGGTCTACTAACGTTTTCAGTTACAGTTTCAACTATTGAAAGCCGTTTCGGTTTATCTTTATTAGTTTTTTGTTAATACACAGATAAAATGTGTCACACCTTTTATGGACACCCTGCATTTAATTTCGAAGCTGGTTTACCTCGAAATACACGGAACCTTGAATCCCGAGACTCGAATTATCGGGCTTTACTGTACTATTTTTTTTTTTTTTTTTTAGAAAAGCCCACTTTCCACAAACTATAACAATATAAAACCATTTAATTCCTTCATTTACCTTTCTTTTTCTTTGAGGATATGCAATAACTGATGTTATGAAATTCTATCTTGACTGATTCCTTCGTCGATGATTCGGGAAAGAATTCCTCATCTTCATAGTTTCTGCGTTTGTACATATTGAGTTTTCTTCCTGTTTTAGAAGAAGCAAGCCCTTTGTTTTTAATTCTCTCTTTATGTTGTTGTTGACTTTCACCGTTAATTTGAAACATTTTAGCGAAGTCATTATTATTAACATTGTTTGGGGAAGCCAAACTCGGATCAAGTCTGGAAGCCAATCCCAGAGGCGGATCCAAAAGAGCGCCAAGCCCAATGGACTCAAATGCGAGGGAGGAAAAGTTATGCACTCGTGGGAGTATTGATGTTTGGGTGTAGGAATTTCCTTACTATGTGACAGGTGTTTAGAATTGTGGCTTTCTGTAAGGTTTTGTATAAGTGTGGGTTTAAATTTAGTGTTGACAGGCTTTTGTGTAGCGAGTGTGGAATAACCCCAGTGGCAGAAAGAACGATAGGAACAATGTGTACTTTGTTAACTCCCCAAAGTTTGTCAGTGGTTATAGCTCTGTCAAAATATAGTTTATGTGTGGTGTTCTCTAAGACAGTGTCGGGGATATATTTATAGTATGGAGTGTGAATGTCATTTAGCTTGTGTATCTTAGCTAAATGTTGATGTATGATGTTGGCTACCTGGTTATGTCTGTGTAAATAATCTGTCTGCGTGAGTATTTTGCTACTGGATATGACGTGTTGGATGGTTTCCTCTGCGATATGGCATTTCCTGCAAGACCCATCAGTCGAATCTTTGATAACATGTTTTCTGTAGCTTTTAGTGTTAATAAACTGGTCTTGTATGGCAATCATGGTTCCTTCAGTTTCCCCAAAGAGATTCCCTTCACTCAACCAAAAGTTCGATGCTTTTTTGTTATTATTATTATTATTATTATTATTATTATTATTATTATTATTATTTATTTCTGAGATGAATTATAGACAATAATTTGGCCTTTCCAGAAGCCATTATCGAATTATACTGGAATGCCAAATTTATAAATAAATAGTCTATACATAAAATGAACAAATATACAAAATTGAAAAAAAAATATAAAAAGAAGTGTTTGAATTGATAAAATTTAAAACTTATTAAAATTAGTAGTAAGTTATACAAACAAAGCTATATTTATCAATGATTTTATAACATTACTAGCAGAGGTACCCGGCATTGCCCGGGATAATTACACTTGTAGGTAAACAGACCAATCTCAAAAAATTAAATTATAACTCCGAATTGGTTAAAATAATAACTCAATCAGTATAACACAGAGCAAAGGGACTCTCCATTCTACGAAAAACACGAAAAACAGGAATTCTTAGTGATATACCGGGACTTTATCTAAACTCTTCTTAACTTGCCTCACCATTGCGGAGCAACACCAGAACTTTATACTCAAGATTTTCTTGCCCTTGACGTAGAAGCTCTTATAACCTCTTGCTCTATTCAAAACTTCCGTTGTTCAATTGTTTCCATTACCCGTAGAGTCTTTTCTATTTTAGCTGCAGAATTTCTCTGACCAATACTCGTTCTTTCTATTTCCTTTCCAGATACATAAATTATTGCCAGTCGTCTGGATGTTTGATAGGGAGCTCAAGGGAGACACGTGTGACTCCTTTTCCTCCTCAATAGATGCTGTGTTATTTATGTCCTGTCAATGCATCGTCATTTTATGCTCATTATTAATAATGCTTGGAATTGAAGGTTCAATCATCGCATTATCATCCTAGTTTCCAAAATATTCACATTCACACAGAATATAGTCAAAATGGTTCTAGTACTCCTACAAAACACTGAGCACAATAAATCTTTCCTAAATTTAAAGCGTATTGGTCCACTTGCTGTAACAGTTGAATTGTTTAGGGGCAACAAGAAGCCCTTACAATGCTACAATTGTTTACGTTTTGGGCACGTGTCCCAGGGCTGCAACGAGTCCCCGCGTTGCAACAAGTGCGCGGGAGACCACCAGTCAAGGGATTATTTACAAAATGATTATCTACGGTTTCCCTGACGATCTAATTGATCTGGTTCGCTCCTTCCTGTCAAAGAGGACTTTTCGTGTTAAGGTTGGGGACTCCTTGTCTGAACCCTGCGATGTTAATGCTGGTGTACCTCAAGGCTATGTCTTGGGGCCAGCCTTATTCAACTTCTTTATCCATGACTTTCCCAAGTTTGCCAAGTGTAATCTTTACTTGTTTGCTGACGATGGGTCCATCATGACCTAGGCACGAAACCCAGCACATGTCATCACTCGACTACAAAAAGCTTTACATTAGTGCGAGAGCTGGTTCACTGAGTGGCGTTTAAAGCTGAATGTCAAAAAGTGCAAAGTCAAGTTTATCACTCGCAAATGCAAAATGCCCCTCTTCTTATTTGGCAAGAAACTTGAGTGGGTAAAAAGCTATAAATATCTTGGTGTCATGATCGACTCCAAATTAAATAGGAACGACCAAGTCCAATACGCGCTCAACAAAGCAAAGAAAGCGAGGTTAAGTTTGATTGCACTTCTGGGGCGAAACAGCGCTCTTGGTGTCGATAACAAACTGTTGATATACAAGGTTGTGATTCGTACTATTTTACTTCATGGAATGCCTGCTTGGGCTTCTATTTGCAAAACTAGGTGGAAGGATCTCCAGACCTTCCAAAATGTTGCTCTCCGATCCATTGCCCAACTTGACAGAAGAGTTGCCAACAACCATTCTATCTATGTCGATTTGGGGATGACCCACATAGGCACCTTTGTTCAGACACTTATGAAGAACATGCTACCCAAGATGAAAATCATGAAAATACTCTGGTTTCTGGTATTCTGGACCATCCACTCGTTGTTAACGATCCCCTCAGGTTTCGAAGACCCTGCCATATCCTGGATGTCTGGTTTGATGATGTTAACAAGGCCGTCTTCCCCAACTATTGGATCTTTTAGATCCTGCTGATTTTTGGGGACTCTATTCGTCCATCTACAATCTGACTCTCGTCCCTTCTTGGGATTTATTCTCTGGAGGACTAATGAGGTTCATCAGGCTTCTCTCCCAGTTCAGTGTACCTCCTCTGGTTTACTCTTTGGGCGGGCGTGCAAAGTGAGCTTGGCTCCTGGACCACTCGCGTCTTTCTTTTTCACTACAGTGTTCGACTGTCGATTACAACTTTCATAACTTCAGGATAATTCTCTAATATTCTATTTGCTTTTAGAGAATTATCTTTTTTGCTTTGATAAAGGATAGTCTCTATCCGAAACGTCAGCTTTTTATTTTAATTTTTGATTAATTATTTTTGTTTATTTTATCTTATTTTTTATTCATTTTGTATTTTTATTAATAACTATTAATTATTGTATTCCAGGGTTCTTGTGTCTCGTCCTTCTCTAAATATACATATCCGTCCAGATATTCTACTGTCCCTGTACATGAAGAATAATGTTAGGTTGTTTTTTCTTATACAAATTTATAATTTTATTCCGATCTTGATAAAATTTTGCTTACTTGATCTTCAAATCTCTGCCAGTGGATGGTTACTGTCTACATCAGATTTCGTAAAAATAATAAGTATCGTTAATAATCAATATTCATAATGATGGCAGGGAATACTAATAAGAGCTCTTTCATGACCAACAATGCAAGGCAAATTTGTGCAACAATAGGCCCATCGTGTTTGGATCAACAATTGTATGAACACGCAATTCACCAACAACATGCACGACCCAAGAATATATATCTAATGACTAACAATGCAAGGCAAAGTTTATGCGATATAAGGTGTGAGTCAAAATGATAGCACCACAGAGGAATACGCCAAGTACTCAAAACATAAAACATGTATAATAATCTTTTATTTATTTTTCCTTTTGTATGACACTACTGGTAAACAGTAGTTTTATAATATGGAAATTGCAAATCACATTATCAATTTAATCAACAAAAACATAAATTTGCCACTTGTAAACTGAATCAAAATGATAGCACCACCAATCCCCCTCTACCTAATGAGACCAACCTGTGGCACCTATTTTGCATACAAGGTAAGAAATGATAATGAGAAACATGAAAAGCAAATCATTTTTAATTTCCGTGTGAAACAATTCATTTCGACTACATCTTACAATGGGTCGGGGTAAACAACTGACACAGTTTGAAAGAGGACAGATAACAGAATTATACAAAGCTGGACATTCTCTCAGAGAAATTGGCAGACGAATCAAGCGTTCCCATAAAGTTGTCAGCAATTTCATTCGCCAGAAAGATATTTATGGGACGAAAAAATCAACTGGGTACCATCCTGCTCTTTCAACACGGCAAAAAAGATTTGTCATGAAAGAGCTAGCGCACTCTCAATCTAGCACACGATCTGTTGCATCACATCCTGCAATTACACAGATATCACAGTCCACAATTGTACGAACTGCGAAATCATGTACATGGCTTGCATACAAAAAACTAAAAGTGATGCCTGCACTGAAACCACAACATAAGACCAAACGAGTGGCCTGGGCTCGTGAACACATGACCTGGAGAACACAGTGGGACACAGTCATCTGGAGTGATGAGAAGAAGTTCAACTTAGATGGTCCGGATGGCTGGTCCTACTACTGGCATGATGTCAGAAGAGTCGCTGTTTTCAAAGCGTCAACAAGGGGGTGGATCTTTGATGGTATGGGCAGGATTTAGCTCTCGTGGCAAAACAACCCTTGCTTTCCCCTGTGGTAGAATGAAGGCTGTGGACTATCAGGAGTTGCTAGGAGTTCATCTTCTGCCTGTTGCGGAAAACCTGGGTGGACCGTTCTTCATATATCAACAGGACAACGCACCTATTCATACAGCCAAAACAACCTGGGAATGGTTCCTGCAGAATGGAGTGCGTGTCATGGATTGGCCACCACTTTCCCCAGACATTAACCCGATGGAAAACCTGTGGGGAATCCTGACAAGAGCGGTCTACAAGAATGGAAGGCAGTTTCAATCCATTGCAGAACTGAAGCAAACAATTTTGTTGTCTTGGGATCAAATTAACATTCAACAGCTTCACAAACTTGTTGCAACAATGCCTACGAGAGTGTTTAAGCTGATCTCAAGACAGGGAAGTCACATCGGGTACTAGTAATATTTTGTTCCTTCAATTTCAATATTGGTGCTATCATTTTGACTCAGTTTACAAGTGGCAAATTTATGTTTTTGTTGATTAAATTGATAATGTGATTTGCAATTTCCATATTATAAAACTCCTGTTTACCAATAGTGTCATACAAAAGAAAAAATAAATAAAAGATTATTATGTATATTTTATGTTTTGAGTACTTGGCGTATTCCTCTGTGGTGCTATCATTTTGACTCACACCTTAAATAACAATAAAATCTTGTAAACATTCCAAGGAGGAGCTGTAGCAGTGAAGCAGAAACACATTTATACAGTTATTAACAAGAAATTAATCCCCCCCGTGTAGGGTAAGGCAAGTAGCTAGTTCTGCGGTCATCTATTTTTACGCACTTTTTACCTCCCCCCAAGTTTTTCTAATCTAAAAATTGATTTTCTCGAACGCAATATGTAGAAAATATAAAAAAGCTCGTATCTTCTTTCCTTTCTCCTGATTTCCGATGGGAATGACATATCACATGCCACATGTTGCCATAGTTCTAACGACTAAGTGACTGCCTGTCATGTACTGTAAGTTATATACGCAGTGGAAGCTTAAACTAAAGGAATAAACACAGAGCATAACTTTGGCTAAGTTAATCTAACAATATTTATTGCAGAGGAGAGGGTTAGTACACTCTACAAAGCATAAAATTATCAAGTTGGGGCTAACGATTCCACTGAACCGTGGGATACGAAGCGGAGCAATGCCCGTTCCCCCTTAGTCCTGTGAGAGACAATCGTTGCGGCCCGGTATAAACAAACCGGCCGTTACAAAACATAGATTGTTAGCACTAATAAAGCATAGAAGGGAATGGCCGCTGGCAGCTTGTCTGGCTATTCGTCTGTTCATTCTCCATGAGCATACGATGCATAACTACAGACAAACGAGAAGAAAGAATCTTGTAATATTCCTGTCCAGTAGGCCCTTCTCGTAACGAACTATAATTAAAATTACGTCAAAGGCTAACACTAAATAATAGCACCCCGACACTGCAACCCCAACGAGGCGTCCGATAATTCTACGGAAGAGAACGACGCTCGAGCGGGAGCAGGAACGCAAGGATTGCCAAATATGAGGCTATTTAAATAAAGGTTCGATACCCAATACTAGGAACGAAACCTACCTTGTATAAGGGACCAGGTCGCCGAGCTCCTCCTTCCATACTGCGTCGTAAGTCCAGGGCGTAATAACCACTTGTGGCACGGTGGGGTCGATGCTGACACACCACTGACGAGGGAGAAGGGACGTTAAATCTTGCAGGGAGAATCCAGCGGTGACTACTAATCAACGGTGTGGGCGGACGAGTCTCGGGGCAGCCGGAACAGATGCGACGAACGTTGGCTGACGCCGTCGATGTCATCTTTCCATCTTTGCTCTCCGACGTTGAGGCACCATCGAGAGCAATGGCATTGCAAGTCAACGCCGAATGCGGTGACACTGCCACCCCGGCAACTCCGACCCCACTGGAACAATTGAGCCTAAACTTCATAGTAATTTAGATCTTGCCTAGAGGAATCTGGATACTTTGATCTTTTGTCCTCTCTGAATCTCGTCCCCGTAATTCCGACTCCAGTGCACCAATCAAAATCAAACTAAACAGTGATTTCTTCTATTTAGTAAGCTACATTCCCATAAATGCCCATATTAAGTTACATTCCAAATTTTAACCTTCTACCTCAAAAAATGTAGAAATTATGAAGGGGACGGACGGCCATTATAAAACCAATAATTAGCTCCATTCTTCCGTTATCTATATACAGGGTGTTTCAAAAGGTATGATTCAAATTCGCACACAGATAGGTGAACAGATTCTGTTAATACATGAGGGGTCGGAACTCAACCATTTTCAAGTTAATAGGGGAGCAAATGACAATGACAAAGCATGCAAATGATGGTACTACACAAACAGGTTGCAGTTCTTTGGAAAGGATTTCTTTTTTGGGGGGGGGGGGGGGCACATGAAATCAGTTGTGTACCGAACACCTGTGACAAGTATTGAAGATCTGGCAGCTCGCATCGCAGTTGAATAGACAATGTCAGAGAAATGACCGGAATCTTTGCGCCGATATCATGCATGTGAGGCCATGGCTGGCTCACAATTTGAGCATCGTTTATAAAGCTTCAGTGGATTCGCAGTTCCATAATAATACTTACTCATGTGCACTCTGATTACTGTTCCCCCCTCTAACGTTACCTTGGCAATGGTTGAGTTCCGACCCCTCATGTATTAACAGAATCTGTTCACCTCCATATCTCCTACCTGTGTGTGAAGTTTGGATTATACCTTTTGAAACACCCTGTATGTAAAATTATCTGTATGTCTGTATCTATCTGTCTGTTTGCTATGGATTTCAAAATGGCTGGACCAATCTTGATGAAATTTTACATGGTAATTCAGGCGTACCCTGGGAAGGTTTTAGGCAGGTCATGGTGGCGATATCACGCTTTATGCATAGCACACTTTCCAATTCGGTACCCCCTTCCTAAACGAGGTTACATATGGTTAAGTGTGTAGTGCCACACCAGTTCTTCTTCTTAATGTGCCATCTCCTATCGGAGGTTGGCGACCAATTGATACTGGGATACCAATTGATTCAATGGCAAGACCACTCTGCCATTCCCAACTGGACGAATGAACGCAATTGCCTACCAGGAGTTGCTAGAGAACAACCTGCTCCCGTTTGGACAGCTTGTAGGTGGAACGTGCTGGATGTTCCAGCAAGACAACGCCACCATACAGCAATGTCACTAATCTGAAGCATGCCATCATCACAGCCTGGGAAGAAATCGACTTGTCAGTGCTGCAAAATCTTATCATCAGCATGAACAAAAGGATTTGTGAAGTTTTGTTAACGAAAGGAGGATTTGTTGGCTATTAGAGAGAGGTGATCATATCTTTTTGAAATGCCAAATGTACGCCATAACTATTTGTTTTTTCGTTTTTTGTTAGACAACTTTATTAAGTTAATTTTGGGTGAGGTACAATTTGTTACTTATTGTCTTCAATAAAAAAATGTTAAGAAAACAAAACTTTACCTGTGCTGTTTTTTGGGGGAAATGGCACTTGGCCATATCATTTTGAAACCCACCTTATTACAAACTAACCAACAGTAGTTTTCAATCCAGCTGAAGGGACTACTGTATACCAAATTTACACTGATGGCTCAGGAATATCAAACAATATCGGTGGAGCATTTGTGGTGTTGGAAGATAAGGATTTGATACATAGTCAGATTTTCACACTGAGGCCCACATGTTCTGTGTTTCAGGCTGAGGTGCAAGCTATCATCGAAGCATTGAGTTGGGCAAAATTTAACAAAAGCAGTGAACATTTAAATGTTACTATTTTTTCTGATTCTGAATCGGCCCTCAAAGCAATTGCTAGTAATCACGCCCAATCTAGACAATGTGTTCATGCAAGTAATCTATTATCTGAGTTACCTAAAAACCTAAGGTGACACTTGCCTGGGTCAAAGCACATGCAGGTATACCAGGTAATGAACTCGCAGATATGAAAGCAAAAATGGCGGCACTATCTTACCCAGTAAATGTTTTACCAAATGTCTTCCCCTTTTTTAAAAGCTATAAAGGAGTAGTATTCAAAGAGAATGGACAAACAGTTCAAAAGGCAGGATGGTATATGAATATATTGACACAAGTCTCAACTAATATGTTAAATATAAGTCATTATATAACACAATTTATATCTGGGCATGGTAAATTCTTAACGTATCTTCAACGTTTTAAAATAAGACAGACTGGATCTGCATGACCTTGTGGCAAAGGTGAGCATGGACCAGACCATCTTCTAATGATATGTAAGCATTCACAAATTTCAGAGGCCAGGAAGAAACTCCATGCTACTTTACAAAAGAAAGGATATGCTATCCCCTTTCAAAAAAGGGTTCTTCTGAATAATGATATATTTGAGGCATTTAACATCTTCACAAAAAAGGCCCTACTAGCTTATGACTTTTAGTTATAATTTTTCAAAATCTATAGGTATACAGTAATATTTGATGTACATAAATTTCGGTGTACATTGTGTAGTTCTGTGTAGTACATGCGTTTCTTACAATTTTTATTTGGTTATTCTTGGTCGTTTTGCTTGATCTGAAATTATGATAATTTTTTCCTTTACCTTTGGGTGTCCTTTCAACAAACTTCCACTTTCTCTGCTGGTTCTGCCTATGGGATGTGGTGGGGACACCCTCGGCTGTGGTTTCGTTTTTTCGTTTTTTTCTGCCTTATGGTCCTCTGGACGGGGTGGGCAGGGGTTATTAACCCATTCAAAAAAATGTATAGCCAAGGAGAAGGAAAAAAAAAGAGGGAAAAAAAGAAGAAGAAACCGCTTAAAAGTAGGCCTAGAAAAGGGAGATTCGCTGATCCATGAAAGAAATGGATACGTTGGGAGAGAACGGACGTCGTCGGATAGATAGAACCAATACCTTAAGCCAACGTATGAAATACCACGAAGAGAGTAATTGCTCTTAGTCAAAGGCAAACAGATGTCGGTAGCTTTGCGAGTTAAGTATTTATGCTTATCTAGTTGTTTGCTAATATTAAAAGGACCGGATAGGATCAGCTGATGATTTATGACTTTATAAACAAAAGAACAAATTTGTATAAAGTAAATCTGACGGACATATGGGATTTGAAATAAAGCAAAACAAGAAGTTAATCCTCCCGAGGAAGGTATAGGAAAGTAGCGGAAGCCCTGAGACCATATATTTTTACCCTTTAATCTCATTTTTTAACCCCCCTTCCCCAATTTTTTAAATCGAAAAATTGATTTTCTCGAACGTAGTATTTAGAAAGTGTAAAAGAGTTCTATCTTCTTTCGTTTCTCAACATTTCCGATCGAATGATATGACATGCCATATGTTACCATAGTTCTAAAGACCAAGTAACTGCCACCCTCACAATTCCGACTCCATTGGAACAATTTGGCCCAAGATTCATAGTAATGCTGATCTAGCTTAGCGGAATCTGCATACCGAATTTCACTCCTTTATATGCATAAATACGCGTAGACCTTTTGATCCCCTCTAATTTCCGCCCCCGAAACTCCGACCCCAATAGGCCAATCGAAACCAAACTAAATAGTGAAGGTGCACATGCCCATAGTAAGCTACATTCCGAATTTCAACATTCTACCTCAAAAACTGCGGAAATTATGAAGGGGACGGGCGGACGGACGGACGGACATTGTGAAAACAATAAGTAGCTCCATTCTTCCGCTACTTAATAATGAGAGACGGATTGAGACATCTGGAACTTAGTGAGGGTATGAAGGAACCATTTCTGTAGTTATAACAATCTAGTCAAATTATACGAGGAGTACACGGAGTAATCAATCTTGTAAACATTCCATCCAAGGATGAGCTTTAGCTGTGAAGCAGAAATACATTTATATATTTATTAATAAGAAATTACCCCCCCCCCCCCGAGTAGGGTAAGGCAAGTACCAGACCTGCGGTCATCTACTTTTACCCCTTTATCTGCAGTTTTTTACCTCATTCGAACACACATTACATACATTACTGCATTTTTTACCTCCTCGTAAATAGTATGTAGAAAATGTAAAAACGCTCGTATCATCTTTCCTCTCTCATCATTTCCGATCGAATTACATATCACATGCAATTACAGAAAAATTATTAGAAAAAAATGCAAAAAGACCAGGGGTAAGTGACGAGAAAGAATAATATGAGAAAAAATAAAAAAATAAAGGAAAGGAAGTAAAATAAGAACGACAATGTAAATAAGAATAATGGAAATGGAATCAAAAAAAAAAAAGAAAGGCTACGTTAATATTGACTCAAAAACAAAAGTAAGTAAACAAATGTACAATCAAAATAAAAAATAAAGTATATACTTAAATGGTAAACAAGGTAACAATTAATTCATGTTGAAATATTTGATACTAAGTCAATGCCCGTCGCTTCGCTGACGGTAGATGGAAAACGGTCAAGGCCGTTTAACTCACTACCGAGCAGTGAGCAAATCAACTGCAGCTCATGAATACAAATACGTTTCGCAATTCAAGTTCTTTCATTCTAATTTTATTTTTAGAATAATTTAACACACAAAGGGATGTAAAAAGGTGCACATGAACATACCCAATCTTAAGTAGAAATGCCTGGATAGACCACATTCTTAAAGTATCCTTTATCGTCTTCGTGAACTTGATAATCAAGGAGAATTTTGATTTGTTGTATTGAAGTTGCTCGAGACATTGCAACGTACAGTTGTCCATGCGAGAACACAGGTTGCGGCAAGTATAGTCGTAGTTCAAGGACTGTCTGTCCTTGCGCTTTATTTACTGTCATTACGAAAGCCAACTGAACTGGAAATTGGCTGCGTCGTAGTCGAAATGGCAGGGCAGACTCATGCGTAATTAACGAGATTTGAACTGCTGGTGCGGAAAGTTCATAAATGACGTAATGACGCAATTTAAATTTTGAGTTTTCGACAGTTTCGATAAGGAACTTTAAGTTTGTAATCATGCAAAGGATCATGATTGGTTGGTTGGCTTGTTTGGTATTAACGTCCTTTTCAACTGCCATGGTCATTTCAGGACGGCGTTATAGGGGCCGCAAATTTTGCCTCGCAAGGGTTCTTTAACATGCAGCCGGCAAACGACTACACGGGACCAACGGCTTTACTTCCCTTCCGAAGGAAGTGCGTGATCTCAGGATTTTCCCGGTACTTTATGACCATCGAACCTGATACACCCTATATATTGCTTGTCCTTCATTGTCATCGTATTGGTGGATTACTTCCCATACTTCACTGAATACGGAAAGTATATACACCAACACGTGCATTTGAATAGCGCGGTACTATAGCGACGCTTTCACTAACTGACGCACCCATTGAAGTAAAAGCAAATATGCTGTTGCATACACAGATACCTTTCATAAATCTTGGGTTGGACCATTGCTGTAGGTATTCTTGTGGTAGTTCATTTGGAGGAGCTAAAGCCACTTTGCCATTGAGACAGCACAGCATAGACGACTCATCTTTCCAGTCTCGTGCTCGGCAATGCACACACACCTTGGATCGTGTGCCAATTGAGTGAAAATTTTCTTCTAAATGGACAAAATCCTCTAAATGGTGGGTCGCGATTCGCCTTGTAGGGTTCCGTTGGGCGTTGTGCGTAAGATGCGCAACATTGGCTGGTGTTTTTTTGAAATTATTGCTTTACCATAATAAGTTGACGTACGTTCAGTTTCTGTAAGTTGCTGCCGTTGTCTCCAGTGAATAAGAGCTTGACTTCTGCTCTTTAGCCGTCTGCTACGTTGTTCAACAGTTTCTTCGCCTTCAGCAGCAGCAAAGGATTCTTTAATCTCGCTAACGCTGTTGTATTTTCGTTTCTTTGTTATTTTGGGGTGACATTTTTTCCGTTTTGAATGTTTTCCCTAATAAATAAGAGGTAGGTGAGATAAAGCAACAATATCTAATTTCATTTATTACTCTCAGCATGCTCCTTACCAATCTTGAAATCCCTTCTTCGCGTGTGACTTCAAACGTTAACCACAGTGTTTCTTAACTTACGAAGTTTTAAGTACTGATTATATGTTGAATATTTCGAATGGTATAGACTAGTTTACCGTCTGACATAATAACTTGCTACCGCTTTCTTTTTAAGAATGGAGAAGTTAAATTGTTGATCCTTTCATTGTACAGTCAACCAAAGGAAATAATTCACACGAGTTTAATACTTAATATTACATTTCATGCTAATGTGTTGTTTTAATAGCTTTTTTAGTTGTAATTATTTAAATTTAATAATCTTAATAATGTTAACTCTAAATGTAATATTAAATTATTAAAAATAAATTTATATTGAAACGGTAAAACTTAGAGTAAAATTCAAGTGTGGATTATTTCCCTTTGACGACTGCACAAGGGCGATTGATAAATAAGGTCTCCATGGCTGTAACTTTATTTGTTAACCGATTTTCAAAATTCTTTTTGTATCTTATGCTCACATTTGTCCTCTATGTAATGCACTATTCGCTTTTCGACATAGTCCCCATTCCTTTCCAAACATTGCGCCAACGCGTGGCTAGTTGGGTGAACCCGTCGGAGAAGAATTCCGGAGTTGTTGTCGACACCAGGATTGAATGGCAGCGTTTACCTCGCCGTCAGAACCAACTCATGTCCCTTAAGGGGCTCTTTCTTCTTTGGGAAGTGGTGAAAGTCGCATTGTGCAAAGCCTTTCATTTTTGAACTGTAATTTTTCATCTTTGAACTGTAGGCGCTGCAACGCCTCTGGTGTGTGGTGACTCGTGTGCGGGCGGACGTTATCGTACTCCAGAAGAGGGTCCAAAGCTGCCATTCAATCCTGGTGTCGACAACAACTCCGGAATTCCTCTCCGACGGGTTCACCCAACTAGTCACGCGTTGGCGCAATGCGTGGAAAGGGATGGGGACTATGTCGAAAAGTGAATAGTGCATTACATAGAGGACAAATGTGAGTATAAGATACTAAAAGAATTTTGAAAATCGGTTAACAAATAAAAAAGTTACAGCCATGGAGACCTTATTTATCAATCGCCCCTCGTAGTTTCAACACCTCCTAGAGAGAGGTGTTGGTTGTGCCATAGCCTCCGCATATGTAAAGGCTACATGTGCGGAGAGTCCGGTTGTGTGCGATTTTTAATCGTTTAGTATGTGGCGTCATTTGCTTTACTTCAAGCAAAAAATGTATATAGATAAATAACACGTACGGAATGTAAAGAATCTAAGTTCATTGTATACTCTCAGCATGCTCACTACTAATTCTTCAAAAGTTTACCACAGCTTTTCTTAAACTACGAAGTTTTAATTACTGATTATATTTTGAAAAACTTCGAATGATACAGAATAGTCTACTTCTTCTAGTTTACTGCCTGACTTAGTAATTTGCTGCTGCTTTCTTATTGTTATGCAGAACGGACACGTTTAATTGTTTGTTCCTCTATTGTTGTTCACATCCGAGGCCAACGAGATGACAGGGCCTGGAAGCGAAAAAGCCACCTGACCAACTGGGTGATAGCAACAATCCAGACTTCATTGTGTCCATCTTGGATGTTAACAATCAGTGTTTTTCCCTTTGTTGGAAACAATGAAGGTTGCATTGTTACTAGCACCCAGTTGGTCAGGTGACTTTTTCGCTTCCAGGCCTTATCTCGTTGGCCTCGCTTCACATCGTAGCCGACGAAAAAGACAGGCCGGGGCACTTAAAAGTCACATGACCAAAGTAGATCGAGCAACAATACAGCCTTCATTGTTTCTATCTTGCATTTCAACAATCAGTGTTTTTTCGTTTGTTGGAAACAATGAAGATTGCATTGATGTTCGATCTATCTTGGTCATGTAACTTTTCGTGTCCCGGCCTGTCTTTCTAGCTGGCTTTGCTTAACACCTCCTAGAAGAAAGCCAAACAACTGAAACGTCATGCATTGCTACTTCAACATATTTCGACCATTGTTGATAGTATTTCAACCACGGTCTATAGATATTCATGGTCATCGAGCTTTGGCCATTTTCCATTGTTTCGAGAAGCTAAAGAAAACAGATCGCGCCAGGTGCCGCAGAGATCGAATCAGGGCCGACCGTGACCTGCGATAGAGGTTTTTCATTGAAACTGAAAATGAAAGTAAAGTTTCTGTCTGTCGATAGGGCGGCGCTGCATGCGTTTTTGGGCCGAATGTACATGCATCGCCACTTTTCAATAGAGTTCCCGCCCTATTGGGAGCTAGAAACTTTAGCTTCATTTTAACAATGGAGCTCGATGACCATGAATATCTATAGACCGTAATTTCAACCAATAATAAGCCCTAAATTTGGTCGACTTATGATGATGTAACAATGTATGACGTTTCAGTTGTTTGGCTTTCTTTCTAGGAGGTGTTGCTTTGCTTCACATCAAGCAAAATATATATAAACAGATACCACAACAAAAAATAAGCATGATTAAGGGTGTGTCTAAAAAGTCCACCGGTCGCGACCGGTCAAAGCCCGTCGCAAGCTCGTTTTGGAGCCACCAGTGACTCACTCGAAATTTTGACTATGTCCGATCGACGCAGGAACGATGCAGGCATACGTAGCTGGCATTATTCATTTTAAATTTTCTCCCGATTCGGACGACCCTCGATTCATAAAGTAACGACCGGTCGCGATGAGCGTTTTCATGTCTCGTGAAATTAAAGCTTTGTTATCGCAAAAACTAACTACCGCACGCCATCCTTCCCTTGACTCACCGACTCAAACTACTCCTGAAGAAATCGTCTTCCTTAGAGAATTTTCAGTCAGATTCGGCCACCGGAGCTCGAAACATTCCTGTGGCCAAATTTAGCTTTGGCCGTACATAGAAAACGATATCTAGTAGTGGGCAGATCCTCTAAGATAACTACCGCCGAATTAATTAATTTTCTGTGGTTTTTGATGATTACGCCCTTGAGAGATGGAGAGGCCATTTGGGCAATAATTGGACACGTTGTTTGGGGAGAGCGAGGACCGAAACGAAGTTTGAACTATTGGTGGTGACGCCCAGTTCAGTGGAAAATAACTCCGATATTTTGGTAGCTAGTTGCTCCGAAGGCTCCTCGGGAACACCGAAGATCCGAATATTAGATCGCCTGGAATGCTGCTCCAAATCATCGATGTGCTTATACAATGTAGTAGCACTAGTCGATAGATCTTGGAGGGAAGTAGAGTTGACGGAGTCTAACCTCGCCTGGAAATCACCAAATTGATGCTCAAGGTGGGCGAGTCGATTACTGGTCGATTCCAGTTTTCAGAAAGAGGTTTGAGATTTGGAATTAAATTGGAAAGATGGAACTTATCCTCTAATCTTTCAATATTTTTTCAATTATTAACGAAATAAGTTTATCCAAAGAAGCAGAGTCAGCAAAATAAGCGAGAATACTGTTCTCAAACATAGAAGCGAACGACTCGTCGGGAGTAGCTTGAGTTGGTGAGTCAAGGGAAGGATGGCGTGCGGTAGTTAGTTTTTGCGATGACAAAGCCTTAATTTCACGAGGCATGATAACAATAGTAGAGGAGTCCAATAAAACGGATATAAAATAAATTACCAACTAATTAAGCCAAATCGAAAAAAAGAGTCGGTCATAGTAGAGATTCCGAACCACTGTTTGAGAGCACTCGCACAGTTCCGCCATCTGGGATTTATTTTTTCATTTTCATTCTTTTTTCATCCTACTTTCGAAACCGCATACGTTATTTTGAACATTTTTTCTCCGACACTACGTAGAACTCACTCAGCTACGCGCAGCATTCGAACAGAGCGAAGCCGTGTAGAATTGCTAGAGGGCCATAGTTGGCCATGCAATTTTAATGTAGGCTATTAATTGTAAGTTTTTTAATGTGTTCATTTTTACTGTCATTCACATTCAGATATTGGAAAATTTCATCAAAATAGAGTCCGAGCAACGCCAGGGATGTTAACTAGTGTAACGTTTGTTAACAGCCAGGTAGATTAAAGAACTAAGCACCCTTTTATAAAAATGGTCCTATTCTTATTAATTGCGAACAGGTAATATGAATAATCTTATTTTTGAAAGGAAAACGCAGAGTCAAAAGTCGGATGAGATTGGACTATTTATTATTCTCTCGTTAATATATTTTTAATTACAATTAGGTTATGATTTCTTCTTAACGGTAAACTACTGATCAAGATTCAGTCTCTTTACATCTTTTCATATTTCTTGATTATTCTTTAAACCATTCTCCGGGGCGAAGCTTATCAAAATTAATAGCTTACTCTCAAGACAACTTGAGAGAAATTAAGAATTTTCGTCGCATACCCTCCGAAAATAAATAAAAAGATAAAAATAGTTTTAGTAATGTTTTTTTTTAATAAACAATAGGAAAGTCTGATTTTTCTGGCTAATATCGATTCAGATAATCAACCCTTCCTTCCCGCTCACATTTAATTAGAGTTCTTCTTTTCTTTCGTTACCTTATCATATGTTTTGGTCAACTCCCAATTATTATTGTTAAACCCAAATTAGTGTTAAGATTAAGTGCGAATAAAGCTAAACCCCGATTTCCCACTCCGCGAGAGTTAATTCGGGTTGGTAAAAGACAGCGTCTCTTCACTTCTCCGTGATTCCTGTCGACGTCTGTAGGTAGGAAACGCTAGAAGTCTTCGGTGGGTAGAAGTTGGAGGAAGGTAAGTAAAAAAGGGGGGGGGGCGGGTTTTTTTTCTCTATGGGGACAGATTAGTATTATTAATAAGGACCCGTCGCTAACCACGACGAAAAATACCTTCTTCGCACATATTTTGTACGGATAATCATCATACTGCATAATTAGGGATTCAATTTTCGCACCGGAATTGTACCAAGTAGTGGATCCAAAGATCTGTTAACAGAAAAGGAAAAAAAGGGAAAGCCAAGACAGAAAAAACATTCTTATTTATAAAAATGTTGGCCCAAATTGTCAACCATTACCAGATAAAACTTCATAACATGCGGTTTCCGACTTCGAATGTGCGGTCGCCATTTTCTTCTCAAAGATAATTTTCCATCATTCTCACGAAACTATTTTCCAATAAATCGTACCAAAGACGAACTTCCCGTGTTAGTCTTTCAATCTTCTCCCACTGTGGATCGCCTCCCTCTCTCTTTGAAACTGGATCCCGGCATCTTCAGGAAAAACCGAAATCTGCGACTAACGCTATCAAATTCGCTTCGTCTTCTCCCTGATTCCTTCCACTCGCGCTCCCAACAAAGCCTTTCTCCAAAAACGACGAAACAGAAGATCATTAGTGTCTTTCCTTTGTTGACGTAATTTTAAACAGTAACAATGACAATATACCATAAATCGTAGTAAAACTTAATCAATGGGGAAAAATTTATTTTCCTATCTCTTAGCATGTTACACTAGTACAATGATAAATTAAGAAAATGGTTATTAATTACTATACAGATTTTTTTTACTGGATGAGAATTAGCTAAATTTAATAATAATCTATTTTTTAAAAAACAAGAAATTAATCCACTTTAGGACGATATAGGAAAATAGCGGAAGCCCCGAGTTCAAATATGTCGTGTAGATCACTTGGTCCCCTCTAACTTTCACCCCCGTAACTCCGATCCCAGTGGGCCAATCAAACTCAAACTAAATAGTGAAGTAGGACATGCCTATGGTAACCTAAGTTCCGAGTTTCAACCTTCCATGTCAAAAAATGAAGAGGACGGACAGACAGACGGACATTGTGAAATCAATAAGTGCTCCGCTACTTAATACATGTACATGTAATTCATTGTGATGATGTGGTAAGATCTTAAAGCAACTTTTATTTACGTCCCTAAGCTTGTTATTTTTACGCTAATTTTAAGATTATTATGCTAATCTCAAAATCGACCTTGTGCTTTGGGATTAGCATAATAATGACAATAATATTAGTTATTAAATTTAAGTTAGAGGTTGAATAAATTGATTATACTCTCAATGGTAATGATTAATAGTAAATATTTAATTTCAAAATCGTTTAGATGAGCGGTTTCAAAATAGTTCCGTTGACGCAATTGCTTTAAATAGAGTTCTTTTTATCTTGTGATTCCTCGGCATGTACGAGGTTCGTCATAGTCTTTTACAATCACCATGGAAGTGTAGTTGGAAACATGAAACAACAGTGGTAGTGTATAATCACATTTCTGCAGCTTATTCTCTATACAATAAGAAAAAATTGGGTATTGCGCATTAGTGCAGAATTAGCCAATCCGAAGCGTTAGATAAGATGCGCATTTCTTACGAGGCCAGCGGCGACGCCCTAAGCCAACACCTCCTAGAAAGAAAGCCTCACAACTGAAACGTCATATATTGTTACATCATCATAATTCGACCATTGTTGATCGTATTTCTACCAATAATAAGCTCTAAATTTGGTCGACTTATGATGATGTAGCAATGCATGACTTTTCAGTTGTGAGGCTTTCTTTCTAGGAGGTGTTGCCTAAGCCCTGGCTACCTTCCATCACCATCGTGAAACGAACAAAAAACAGAATTATCACATTGAAACATATCATGCCGAAGAAGGGCGTAGGAAGAAAGGATTGGAGGGGACGGTCCATCCTGGGCAGCACTTTTTAAAGGGCAGCATTTTTGGCCTACTGCATTGTTTTTCTATAGGCTCGGTAGAATTCCAATTTACAATTTTACAGTGTTGTTTTAGTAAGTTTTATATGTATAATATGCAGTGTATTAAATAAATAGAAATAAACCTCTGGGTCTGTGGTTATTTACTATGTATATCATTGCAAGATGATCAACGACCTGGCCTTAGTTGTGGAACTGTTCACTCCATTATCAGGAACCATCTGCACTACAGAAAAATCTGTGCACAATGGGTCCCGCATCATTTGACATCAGAACAACTTGGAGTTCGAATGGCCGTGTCCCTGCAACATTTGACTCGCTATGAACAGGAAGGAGATAGTTTTCTCGACAGAATCGTTTCAGGGGAAGAAAATTGGTGCTTTCATTTCCAGCCCGAAAGCAAACGTCAAAGTCGTCAATGGAAGCATTATGGGTCACCACCCCCGAAAAAATCAAAAGCAATTGCAAACAGCACGGGGAAGGTGATGTTGACCGTGTTTTTTGATCGCAAAGGCCCGAGTTTACTGGACTTTCTTAAAAAAGACACCACAGTTAACACAGCATGATATGGGGAAACATTGAAGGCACTGTGCGCGGCCATTAAATGCAAGCGTCTTGGTCTTCTCAACGACAACGCGCGTCCTCACACCTCGAAAGCAACGGTAGACCTCATCAAAAAGTTCGACTGCGAAGCAATGCAGCATCCATCTTACAGCCCTGACTTATCCCCATGTGACTTTCACGTGTTTGGGGATCTCAAGAAACATCTGAAAGGCCGCAGGTTTCAGCCGGACGATGAAGCGAAGAAAGAGGTTTTGGAATGGTTCCATACGCAACCGAAAGACTTCTTCCATAAAAGAATACACGCCTTGTTACACAGTGGGATAAATGCCTTAACGCATTTGGAAAGTATTTTTAAATTCCTTGTATACACTTTGGATAAAATAAATAATTTTCGTTTTCATTTGTACGACCTTTATGTTATTTTTATAGGCAGCATTTTTTTCACGGAAAATATTATGAACACAAAAATTCTTTCATTTTCTGACAAACTTCCCACACACGGTAAAAAGGGCAAACGGATGCGCAAAGCACAAGCAGGCTGCTTATAATATGTTCCACTCTTGGCCATGAATGAAGATGGAAATATTGAAGTAAAGATCTCGATGATTCCTCAATGATATGAATTCATGTATCCATTTCCATTTTAATGACGGATCTTTTGGAAATTTATAAAAGGAGGCAAATTTTTATTCTTCAATCTGTTCTTATAACAATCTGATAAACAGAGGTAATAATAGGCGTCGGTGGCTCAGTGATTGCGTGATTGCTTCTGATGTCCGAGGACCCCTGTTCGCTTCCGGCCAAAGACAACGAGGATTTTTTTTCAGGGGGTAAAAACCTGAGATCCTGAGAAAATCTTTCGGAAGCCGTTGATCCCGTGTGGTCGTTTGCCGGCTGCACTTTAAAGAACCCTTGCGAGGCAAAATTTGCAGCCCCTAAAACGTCGTGCTGATGTACCATAGTTCTTGAAAGAGACTTTAATACCAACCAGTACTGATACCAACCAATCCAAACCAGAGGTAAATGCCAACCATGATTTAATCGGATGCATCACTCCAATGTTAACAGGAACCGGGAACAAATTACCCATGATGCAACTGGAAAAATAAGCTTTGCTTTCTTCTCACCAGGAAGCGCAGGCTTTTATGCAAGTCGGCAATTGTTACATTTGTTGAATTAAAAAGAGGAATTTTGTTTATAGCGACAATTGTTAAAGTATTGAAAGCTGCGACAATGAATATTGAAGTGAGCGGATATTCGCAGTGGAGGGACCAAAAATCGCTCTCCTGAATGAAGGAATCGCCTTTGTATTGGTGGCTGCGTGGGATTTTATCTTTGTAAAATGGATGCAGTAGGTAAAGATAGGATGCCCCTTTTGGCATTGTGAAGGATTTACCTTATTAAAGAATTTGAAGCCAAGCTTGTGGGATTCTGTGGATATTATGCAACTGATCGTACATGGAATTGTCAAGATGTCTGGAGGATAGCAGCGAAAATGGAACGTGGCTTATCCAAAGTATTTCTATCTGACATTTACCAATTGCAAAAAGCTGTAATTGCGTATTGCTTATTGGCTATATGTATCTGATCCACTTTTCTTGAGATGTTCTCCTAATCAGAGTCTTTGTGCCCAAGACGAGAACATTGGGTTACTATTTCGAGGCCTCGCAGGAATCCATTGTTATCCAGTAAGGGATTGTGGAACGTGACGGTACACTGTTTTCTGGAAATGATGGTAATGTTTGAACTCTCTTAAGTAGAGAAATCTTATCTGTTAACGACAGGTGTGACATTTATTGAGGTTACAGCAGTACAGATAAAGAATTTTTACGAACTGGTTCCCATTTACTTTATTAAACTATCGATTTGCTTTTGAAAATAAAGTATTGGTTGACTTATTAGAAGAATCTTATAGTCAATTCCTTTGAACAATATTGGCTCGGACCCGGGATTTTTTCCTGGATATTCCCACTAGAGATGTGAAACCCTCTCTCTATTGGGTATAAATTCGTAACACTGGTGGTATAAACGCAAACATTCATGCCCACGGCGGGATTCGAGAACTCGAAAATTGGTTCAACACTCACTGTCGCCGTGCTGGCCATAATTTTATTCTACTGATGTTAAAAGACTGTTATAAAAGTTAAAATCACTTATTCTCATAGGTGAAAATAATAATAATTAAGATAATAAAAATCACGATGGAAAACTGATAAAATGCAATTTTACAGAGCAAGATCGAAGCTCTTTAATAAGCTTCATATATCCCCGAAAGAATGTGATTCGGTCTAAAAATCAATTTTAAAATACATGAATAGAAGTGGCGTAGTAAATCAAAAATATCAAAATGGCCTTTGTTTATTTCTTCTTCGCTCTACTTTATGTAATTGTTGAACTATTGTGTTGGAATTATGTTGTTTTTTGTGTTTTTAATATCTTCTCTATCTTTAAACTATTAAAGGCTTCTTTAAACTATT
>JAHWFO010024136.1:320172-362814 GCA_023313115.1 Rhysida immarginata
TAATATCTTCTCTATCTTTAAACTATTAAAGGCTTCTTTAAACTATTGTTCTCTATCCTTTCTTTTAAACCTTTTAATCTTACAAGTAGAATTTAGCCAAACAGAGAGAAAACTATTCTTAACTAATAATTAGAAAATCAACAAAACAGTGAGTACTTACAATAGAGGTGATAAAAAAATGAGGACACCACTGCCACAAGATATTTTATTGGTACACAGCCTTTCGTCAGCGCAAAGTCAGCTTTAAGAATACATAAAATGTCAGAGAATAGTTAATAAATAAGCAAAGGCCAATGAGCGTCAACCAAGTGATTGCTGGTTGGTCAATAGACATTAACTTTTAAAACGGAAAGAAAAAAATTGCGAAATTCAAATTGAAAGCAGTCACAATTAGAAAATAAAAATTAAATAGTTACGAATACAAATTATAAATAGAATGACAGGAATAAAATTATAAAAATTGAAATAACTCAAGACAATTATTTTAACTGTTTGGCAATATAGGACAAGTGGCAACTTTGATCGGCTTTTAAAAAATTTCCAATGATTCTAAAAGATTTTATGAGTTTATTGACCACATTGAAACCTTGAATTTCTCTTTCCTCGTGACAAGTTGTACATCTAGAAAATGTTCCGTAGCACTTGATTTTTCTAAATGATAGTTCCTAATATTAGCAAATGGCTGAATGGCTTAACAGCCGAAATGAGCACTTCATGCTAATAAATTGTCTCCCTGATTTTCGGCTTCACTATCCCTCATTAATTAATAGGGTTATTAAAAGATTCGTTATTGAAATATACGAGTCTGCACGTATGTCACAAAAAATGTCTAAAAGACTGACCATGCATCTCGTTTTCTTCATCGATAAAATTGAGTTCAAAACATTAAAAGGAAAATATATCATATCCAACAGAAAATAAAAGTCTAATAAATTTTCTCATTATTAAAATCCTAGCATATTCAGCCATTAATATGAAACCCAGACACTAATTCCGACTCCCCTTCAGCAAAATCAAACTGAGTACGATTAGTTTCAGCTAATATAGTACGAGGAGATACCGGGTGTTTCAAAAATGACCGGTATATTTGAAAAATCAATAAAAACTAAACGGGCAGCGATAGAAATATACCGTGTGTTGCAATATGCTTGGGACAACACTAAATTTTCAGGCAGACAAACTTTCGAAATTAAAAACGGTGTATTTCTATCGCTGCCCGTTTAGTTTTTATTGAGTTTTCAAATATACCGGTTATTTTTGAAACACCCGGTATAAGAAAGTAACGCCCTTTATTTTTTTCTCAAAGAAAATTATAAAACACACAGGTAAACAACTAAGTGCAGCTGAAACACCCGTCTTTATCTACTTTTTCACATAGACAACTTGACGATTCAGGCATTTATCACAATGTTGCATCAGTTTCAGATACCCCGCTCATAGAACTTCGTCAGCTGTGAATACAGCCAATGGCGAACGGCAGATTTGAGTTCCTCGTCAGCCTCAAACATCTGACCATCCAGGAATCTCTTTAAGGGAACAGAAAAGGGATAGTCCGAGGGCGCTTAGTCCGGACTGTAGGCTGGGTGGTCCAGAACCTTCCAACCGAAACATACCAATTTGCTTTGACGACGTTAGAACTATGCGGGCGTGTGTTATGATTAATAAGTCGGCCATCGTTTCTTTTTTCTGGTCGCTATCACAAATAGCACGCTGCAGTTTAGTCAACGTTTGGGTAGCGGCGTTGACAGTCAACCCACGAGGCAGGAACTCTGCGTGTATTATGCTTTGGATATCCCAAAAAACTGTAAGCATAATCTTCCGAGCTGAAGGAGAAACTTTTAATTTTTTGAGAATCGGAGAATGTGGATGCTTCCACACCATGCTTGCAGTTTTAGGTTCAGGTGTGAAGTGCAAAACCCAGGACTCGTCTTCTGTGACAATGCCATTTAGAAACGCATTTTCCTCCTGGTTGTACCGCTGCAGATGTTGCCGATCTGATCTGGTTTCAGACTTTTTTGTATCCAACGCGAACAAATTTTACGGTATCCAAGCTTCTCATACACTATATCCCATGCAGATCCATAAGGACATGTGAAACTTTTCACTAACTTCATTCAAGGAAATACGACGGTTTTCTCTGATTGTGTTGCTTATGTTGTCGATAATGACTGGTGTTGCCGCTGACATGCGAATAGTCAGACCGTTAGCACCATAAACTTCTACCATTTCTTCATGAACTTCAGCAGATTTTTTTACCTTTTGCGAAAAGAAATCGTATAACATCTCGCTATTCTTCTACTGCAGGTGCAGGTACTTGCTGTTGGTGCAAGTACTCAGCCTTCTTTTTGGTTATGTTAACTTTTACACAGCGACTATATTTCCTCCGTTAGAAAATAAACTTCGACCTATGTTCTCATTTTAAGTTTTTGGGCGGACCCCGGGTGCGCCCATTTCAGCCATGTCTGGAAAATGGGATAGCCACCATTAAATTCTTGACACAGTCTTTAGCCTTGTAAATTTTTCTCCAAAGCTCTAGGACGTCGAACTTCCGAGATAAAAGCCTGATATGCTTTTCTTGTCTTTCATCATTATAGACACCTATATTAAATTTTATTTGTTTACCTTTTTATTTATTTAAACTCGTATTTATATGATGAAAATCGAGTTTGTGTTCAGGTAAAGTACCACTTCCGGTTGACAGTTTGGTCTAAAGTGATACAGATCTACAATTTTTGTGTAAGGACTTGATATCAAATTTCATCATCCAGCTCGTTGCATTTTTGAGTTATCTTGTTCACACATATACGGACACACAGACATAATTCCAAAACGTTGAGATTCATCAAAATATCAAGAATAAATATTTTTTGTAGTTATTTATCTTTTTATCCCTAACTTTTTATCCACATTTTACTGTCTTTTAATCTCCCCTATTTTAACACTATTTTAACTTGTTGAATGGCTCCTCAATTGGGTTTAAAAATTCCACAAGCTGCTTTTACTTATTTAAAAGCTAGTCGGCTAACAGAAATAGTATTGGGGAGCGAACATTTGCATCAAAAAGTGTCTTTATAATTATCAAGCATCATGACTTTAAATACAGCGTAAAATTAAGGGCAGCTTCTAAAAGCAATCGTCTTGTATTTGTGAAACGTGCAAAAATGACCCTAAACCGAATCCTCCAATATGCAGAGAACATGCCAGTTAATATTGGGGGGGGGGGGGAGTTTCTATTCATTTTAAAGAAAAGCAAAGTGAATGCAACTAATATTAAATAGGCATTATAACAAATGCATTTAACACCAATTAAGACGAAGTGACATTGAAGAAGAGAATGTTTCCCGTTAATAGTTTTTACTATAAAATCCGCAATTTTCATGTGGAGCTGTCTTGCACATTACGCATTGGAATAAATCGCATAAGTCATCTTCTTCCATTTCACTCTCATTCTTAACCGGCCGGCCAGGTGGCCGAGAGGGCGAGGGCGTAGGCTTTCTAGTTCTCAAGTACACCTGGTCGTGGGTTCGAATACCGCCGTGGTCATGGATATTTGTTTTCTTCCCGGGCTGCGTACAGGTATATCTTGTGTAAAAGGCGCAAAATGACCTTAGTAGTCGACGCCAAAAATTCTAATAAACCAAACCAATCATTCTCAACCACCACCTTCTAAACAGATAATGGTAATGATGATGATGATGATGAACTTGTTTTGCCCATCCTCTTCTGTTTTCTTATTTTTCCCTTTCTTTGTGGACATGTGAACAATGTGACCCATTTCCATTTAACATCAGTAGGGCCTTCCGGGCTCTTTTCTCGGGACAAAGTGGTTCTTCAGCCAATGAAGGAAAACATTAGTGTTAACGTAAGCAGGTGGTCATTAGAAAATGCATGTTTAATAAATTTAATATAAGAGAGAAACGTATAGGGTGTGTGGGATGAAAGTGATTGAGCGCCTGCATACACTGAACGACCAATTTATTAGAGAGACCCCACTAATAGCGTGTTGCGCCTCTTTTAGCGGCGAGAACTGCCTTAATACGTGCTGGCAAGGTGTTGAAACCGTTGCGGAGGAATAGCAGATCAGGCTGACATCACAGCTTCCCGTAATTGGTGCAGGTTGGACGGTAGTGTGGGAAGGCGTCGCATGGTTCTCTCCACTTCATCCCATAAATGCTCGATCGGGTTGAGATCTGGCGACCGAGCTGGCCACTGAAGCAGGTGGAAGTCCGCGTCATGTTCCTCGAACCAGTCCAAGACCTTTCGGGCACACAGTCATCATGAACGGGTGCACCTGATCGGCAACAATGTTCAGGTAGTGTGTTGCATTCATGGATGTGTCTACGGATTTCAGAGGACCCAGTGTGTCTCAAGAGAAGACATCCCAGATCAGCACTCCTCCTCCACCCGCCTGTACGGATGTCTGCTGACAGGATGGGCCCATGGCCTCGTGCTGTCTGCGCTAGATGCGCAGTCTGCCGTTCGCATGATGAAGTAGGAACCGCGACTCGTCGGACCAGGCGACCTTCTTCCACTCAACCAGCGTCCAGTGGCGACGCTTGTGTGCCCATAGTAGGCGCGCTTTCCTAATTTGCGGTGACAGCGACCGTACAAGTACTGGCTCGTACTGGCCGCACCGTGTGCTCCGAAATGGGTTGGGATGCTCCCTCATTGAACTGCGCTGCAATTTGTTGGGCTGTTCCCGTCCTGTTGGTGTGGATGATTCGTGTCAGTCGCCATTGGCCTCGTTCATCCACGGCCCTGTTTCTTCCGGAGTTGTGTTTGATGGAGGTTGTTTTTTGGCATAATTGTATTCTCCAACTATTCGGTCGTATTATTATTTTATGAAGCATCATAAAATTCTTTGTTGACTTCAGATCTTTCACTTTTTCTTTACTGAAGGGATCTGGAGTAACTCTAATCACTTTAGCATCTCCCAAGAATGTGGATGTTTCTGTACTACTTGATCTACCAGAACGAATTCGTTTGTTCTCAAATGTATCTTGAGTAAAAGTTACCTTGATTTTCTATTCATTCATGACACATGGAATGGACAGTCTCTCTTCAAACGCACATGCTTGACTTTTGTGTATGGAATTACATCAAACTTATATGACTTCGCCAAGTTCTGGAAGTCAAAAAAATCTTCCCGTTTGAGCTGCAGAAAAATAACGAAGTACGCTAAATCAGCTCTGCAATGCCCGTGCTTGAATAACAAGTGGCCACGTGTTCTTTTACAAAACTTCTATTGGCTTGTGGACATACGCCATTGTAGAATTAAGCGGATGCTGTTTTAGGGGATACGACAAAATGGCCTTCTCTTTAAAATTATTTTTGACGTGTTACCTGCAATGGTTTCGGTGTAGATAAGCTTGCCTGAATAGGAGCCACACCTAGCGGCTATTGGTGCACTTTTCACCAAATGTGGAGATACGACAAAGTAGCATTAAAGCAGCGATTGGCCGACATTCAGAAGCATCATTTAATTCGGGCGTATCAACACTTCCGGTCTCGTATTGAAGCGGCTAAAGGCGGTTACATCGAATAAAACCTGTTCTCCAATCCTTCCTACAGGGGTTGGACAAAATATTATAAAAATTTGATTTTAGACGTTTTGTGGAATATCTAGAAAAATAATTGACGAATATTTCTGAAACTTCGTCTGCAGAACTATTTCGTCTGCAGAACGCCTTGAAGAAATTTGAAGACTGGTTTAATTGCTGGAAGCTGAACCTTAACGTCGGAAAATGCAAAGCCGTGTACTTCCACAAAAAGCTTAAGCGTCCCCCGGATTCTCTTGTCCTATTCAATAAGGAACTCGAATGGGTCGACAATTACAGGTACCGTAGCGTTATAATCGACTCAGGACTCTCATGGAACTGTCACGTGACTTACGTTCTGAACAAAGCGAAGAAGGCTAAGTACAGCCTCATAGCTCTCCTGGGTCGAAACAGTGCCCTCAGCATCGACAATAAGCTGCTGTTGTACAAGGCGATGATTCGGACCATCCTCCCCTATGGCATGTAGATGGAGTGAACTCCAGTCGTTTCAGAATGTTACCCTGAGGACCATCGCACAGCTTGGCAGAAGGATTGTGAAAAACCAATCCACACACTCTGATGTGAACATGACTCACCTTGGTAAGTGTGTGCAAGATCTCCTGATGAAGAACCATGACAATGACCTGGTGGCTGGAATACTAAACAACCTGATGAAAATGAAGTGGCATACAAAGTATAGAAAACCGAGGTATATTCTTGATACCACCCACCCCCGCCCCCTCTCCCAATCTTCTGACAATCGTCAATCTTATTATTTTTTTCATAATGTGGAAAACCTCTTTGGGTTAGTCAGGCTTCTTGCCTATTTCAGTGTATTTCATGTGGAATTTATTCTGGTAGGGTAAGCTTCGTGAAAGCACTGCTTTCGTCCCACCCGAAGAAATATACACTTCACTGTTCGATTGTCGATTTCTGAAACTTCAGGGCTGTAAAGAGCATGTTACACCTCATATATTTCAACAAATGTTTTGGCCCGTAGGCAAATAGGGAACCAGCAAAAAATTGGACAAAAAAAATAATATTTGGGATCACCCTGTAAAATATAATGTTTGGAATGCGTTGTAGCTGTGGCATATGCTTATCAGGCTTCTTTTACTTATCTGTTAGAATAGCACGTATAATCATGGAGATGAAAAGTTTTTTTTAGAAAAATAAATTTTTTTTGTAACTTTTATGTTTATAACATGCAGAGTTTCAACCCAATGCAATGCCATTTTCAGGAAACTTGACAAACTACAGTAGAGACAACACCCTGCAATCAGAATATTAAAAAATTAAATATATGACGAAATATAAGCAATTTTACTAAATAATGTTTAACTGTGCTTGCACAAGTGTTACCAAAATGTCTCTTGCATAATTTATTAGCCAAATGTATAGAGCTATTCTTATAAAAAGCCCAAACAAATATGGTGAAAATTTAGAGAGATATCGCTGACTGAATGAGGTGAATTTCAGTTGCTCTCAAAGATAAACAAAACGATAAGGGGGTTTACTCAAAAATTTTAGAGTCATAAGAGCGAAAGGCGGATAAGAAGTTGATACTGGTGTCCGGTCCAAAAATAAATTTAAAAATTATAATAAAACGTCTAAAAATCAAAGGTGTTGGTATTATTTTGTCCAACCCTGTGCCTCTGTGTATCTGATGTTGTATGAGAAAAATAGTTTGTTTGGCATATATGATGTTTTGTTCTATACAGGGTGAATACAAAAGTCTGAACCCCCCCTTTTATTTTTTGATCCGAAGAAGATATGTCAATTTTGATGAATCCAATGAATAGGAAGTTGTGGGTGGCCTATCCCATGGTGCAATTTTCATCATCCCAAATATGCAAATTAGGACACATTCAAATTTATCTCAAAAACCGTAAGGAATAGAGAAAAAAACCCAATTGCAAACTTGTTCAGCATAAAAAAACAAACAAAACAAAACAAAATCATCCAAATCGGACCAACCAATCACCCACAATCACGTGGTGAACTGTTTGTAGCTTACTGACATCAAGAAAGACCACGCCACAGTATCTTGAAAGGTTCAGTGGGGTGCTCAGATCTTCAACAAGCCTCCATATCTGTATCTGACACGAATGGGCGTCACGAAAGCCGAACTGCTCTTTCCGAAGTAGATCATTGGTGAGAGAGTGGTCCAAAACTTGCGAGGATCGTTTTCTCCAAAACTTTGGACATCGACGAGAGTAGACTGATAGGTTGGTAGTTCGCAGGAATTGCAGGGTTTTGCCCCTGCTTGGGGATACTTAACACAATAGATTGCTTCCAAGGAGTCGGGAAACAGGAAAACTTCCAGCAATCGCTTATGATATTCGAGATGTCATTAATAATGTTGTTCGGCAGATTCCTTAGGGCGTTATTACTTACCTTGTCTCTTCCTGGAGCCTTCCTCAGTTTGAGATTTCTGATGATGGCAGCTATCTCGCCAGTCTTGATGTTAATCTTCGATGTAAATTGCGGGACTTCATCAAGTTTGATAAGACCATCTTCCACACTCTGGGACATGAGTTGACTCTCGGGATTATTTTTATTTTTATTTATAATTATGCACTCACAATGAGTAAAATTTAATCATTTATGTTAGTCAGGTCTCGTTGTCTAGCCCTTATCCAGTCATACAAGATCACCTGGGCATGATGTCGATGGTTAAAACATTTTTTCACATCGCATAAAATAATGTTCTGTCGGGTTTGTAGAGGCAGTGAATTCCACAATTGAAAACAGTTGAAGGGAAAAAAAGTTTCCCGCCACGTCGATATTATTTCCGCTAGTATTTCTGAATACTAGTATTTCCACCTAGTAACAAAAGGGCAATCGACAATCGAATAGTGAAGTGTACATTTTTTCAGATGGGACGAAAGCAGAGCTTTCACAAAGCTCATCGAACCAGAATAAATTCCAAACGAAATACACTGAGGTAGTCAAGAAGCCTAACCAATCCAAGCGGTTTTCCATATTATACAAAAAAGAAAATAAGATTGACGATTGTCAGAAACAAAATACAAACGAAATAAAAACAGGGAGAAAGAAGATTATCACATCTTCCAGTAGTCCGGGAAAGAGACGTTGCTGATGTCTTCAAAGTTTATGTCAAGAATATGCGTTGGTTTTGTGTTCAGGTTGGATTATTTCGTCTATTGGTCCGTTTTGGTTGATGTAGGATTTTTTCTATATCTTTTAATTGGTTCACATCCATCGGGCTGTTCAGTAGTCTTGAGGGGTCTTTGCTGCTGATTGTGTATGATTCTAGGAAGTTGAGAAGCCGTGGGTCACTGGTGCTGAAGTCTTCTCGCTTGTAGTCGTGTTGCTGGTCGAGTATATAAACCGCGAACCTCGACACTGCATATTTCCCGTTTTTTATGCATGCCAAGTGTTCTTTGATTCTGGTGTTAACTGCCCTCCAGGATTGACCGTAATAAACTGCAGCAGATTTGCTGCATGGAAGTCTGTACACTCTCGGTCTACCTGCTGGGCTAATTTTGTCTTTAGGATTACTCAACTTACTTCTTATCGTGTTAGAGCTTCTGTACGTGATCTGTAGACCAAATTTTCTAGCTATCCTTTCAAACCCTCTGTTTAATTGCCGGTTGAATGGTAGGACGAGTCTGGGTTCCGATTTCTTTTCTTTTTTTCAGTGTGGTGATTTCTTATAGGGCTAACTTGCGTTTTAATATTCACAGAAAGAAAAACTTCGTCGCGAACTACATAAAGCAGAACTCCAACCATTGCCACCACCACAAAGTGGCTGCGTTCCGACACATGGTACACAGAGCGTTCGCAATTCCCCTCAAGACAGAAAACAGGAAGATCGAACTCCAGATCATAAAAGAGTTCGCCAGACAGAACGGTTTCCAAGAAAGTAACGTAGACAGCACCGAATGATAAACGCTTAGCTTTCGAAATACGTATTCAGATTATTTTGCCATTTTATTTATTTATTCCTTTAATTAATTTTATATTTTTAGGTTTTTATTTATTTTTATTTATTGGTCTTTGTTATTATTTTTGTGGCTAAATAGTCTGTATGTTCATTTTTGTAATACTTATTATTCACACTTTTTAATTATTCGGTAAAACGGAGTTACTTAGCACCGCTTTTGAGAGTTTATTTAAAAAAAACAAACTTGTGTAAGGTCGAAGAAATTTATAAAATGAATTTTGAAAATGATGTTAGAAGCCATATTTTTTAAAATTTTTTATTAACTTTTTTAAAAATGGTGGAAGTTATACATGTATAATAGGAGCGAGTTACTTTGCATCACCTAATATACAAATTATTTTAAAACATGACAATATCTTGAGGCAACGTATCCCCATTTAAAATTTATTGTATTACCATATAGCAATACAGGAAACTGAGAGGAAGTAGATTTTCTAGGTATTAAAGGGGAAGAAATCAAAATTCACAATAGTGCAAAAAAAAATAAATGGCATTTAATATTGTAAAAATTGCAACTAATAAAAGGGTATGAAATTTATTATTATTATTATTATTATTATTATTATTATTATTATTATTATTATTTTTATTATTTGTTGTTACAAAAGGCACAAAAGGTTCGATTATTGACATGAAAATGTGTGAAAATGTTAATGAGTATAGCAAGAAAATTTTTAACATGTTAAAAAATAATAAAGTGAATACACATTTCCACAAATATTTTTTACTGTAAATAAGTATGTACATTTCGGTGACAAAGTCCCCTTTCAGCTACAACGTACTGTAGAGTTTTACTACGTTGTGAAACTAGAGAAAGCATTACCAAAATGTCTTTTGCATAATTTATTAAGCTAAATGTATAGAGCTACTGTTATAAACAGCAAATATCTTGAAAACTCAGAGAGATATCACCGATAGAATGAGTTGAATTTCAGTTGCTCTCAAAAATAAACAAAACGATAAGGGATATTCTCCAAATTTTTATTTGGGTCGGAAGGGATGCTAGACATTTTTCGCTTATGTGAAGTGAATCACGAAGAAAAGAATCCCTTTCTCTTCCTCTCCCCACCCATTTCCATCAATGGCCTGGCCGCTTCAGGGGTCTTGTTGTCAACGGTTGACTGTACCAACTTCTCCTTACGCTGATGTGAAATCAATACGCTTGCGCATGCGCAGTTAAAACTTGTTAGTAAAAATTCTCATATTTCATCAAATATTTAATATTTTTATATTCTGATTACAGAGTGTTGTCTCTATTGTAGGCTGTCAAGTTTCCTGAAAATGGCATTGCATTGGGTTGAAAACTCTGCATGTTATAAACAAGAAACTTACGAAAAAATTTCGAATTGTTTAAATAAATCTTTATATCTCCATGAATATATTTGCTATTCTCATACAAATCAACACAGATAAGTAAAAGAAATTTGTTACGCCCAAAATTCCAGTCAACCAACCAACTAACCAACCAATCGCCCGAGGACGCGGATTCGACCGCGGCCGAGGACGACGAGGATTTTTTCAGGGGGAAAATCCTGAGATCACGCACTTCCTTCGGAAGGGAAATAAACTCTTTGTTCCCGTGTAATAGTTTGCCGGCTGCACTTTAAAGAACCCTTGCGAGGTAAAATTTGCGGCCCCTATAACGCCGTCCTGAAATGACCATAGCAGTTGAAAAGGACGTTAATACTAAACAACCCAACCAACCAACCAACCAATCAGTTTCGTATAATAATTACAGGGCGAGTCAAAAGTCATGGGACATAACAGTATTTCGGAAAATAGTGTGTAACATGAACGATGTGACCCATCCAATAGGATAGGTACTCTGTCTTTTGGAACAGTTTCGGAGTTTGGTGGCCATGTATTAGGTGAACATTCATTTTAACTTGTGGTTAAGTTATTAGCAAAAACATTGAGACTGTACCATTATCTGTTGCAAGTAATTAGAGACGGCATTAATGAGGGAGCAGCGTTAGTTCTACAGCATTTACAAACGGCAGCACAAGACGGCTTGCAGCTGAGTGCGGACTCAGCTAATCATCTATAACATGGATTCTGCATGCCAACAAGTGGCATCCGTTCAAAGTTCAGATGCAGGAAAAACTATCCGAGGATGATCCGGGCAGATGTGAACGTTCTGTACTTAGGCTCTGAACAACTATCAATTGGATCCTTCATTTGCACATAACATTGTGGTCACTGATGAGGCAACTTTTTATGTCCATGGTGAGGTGCATCGTCAGAACATGAGATATTGGGACAATACGAACCCTCATTGGACAAATCCATCCAAAGTCGTTAGTGATGTCAAACTTATGACACCAGTGCGGTATGGGATATGTGGCACCCCCGTTTAATTGGACCAATTTTCATAGATGGTATCCTAAATGCTGATGAATAGCCGCGAATGTTACACAACACAGTATACCTTTCACTGTTGACTGAAGATGGAAATTTCCCAAGGTTTTTCCAGAAGGATGGTACATCACCACACAAAGAATTTAATGTCCGTCAATGACTGGGTGCATGGGTGGGTGGGCAATTATCTGGTCATTAGAATGACCGGCGGGTTCCTGTGGAGTGGCCACCACATTCCCCAGAAATGATTTACATCGCTAGATTTGTATCTGTGGAGCCACTTGAAACAACTTGTGTATGCTATGAAAATCCACAGCAAACGTCACGTCACCTTCAACAATGCATCTTACAGGCCTGTGATAGGATTACCCCCGATGTTCTTGTACGCTTGCATAACACCATGTAACACAAATTTTGTTCCTGCCTTGAAATCATTTTATTTCATTAGGACGTAGCTTAAATAATGGAAAATAATAAAATCTTGTAAACATTCCAAGGAGGAGCTTTAAAAGTGAAGCAGAAATACATTTATACGTTTATTAAAAAGAAATTATCCCCCCCCCCCTCCGCTTCCCGAGTAGGATAAGGCAAGTCATCTACTTTTACCCCTTTACTGCACTTTTTACCTCTCCCCAAGTTTTTTTTAATCAATAAATAGATTTTCTCGAATGCAATATGTAAAAAACGTAAAGAACCTCGTATCTTCTTTCATTTCCGAACATATGATATATCACATGCCATATGTTGCCATCCTTGTTCTAAGGACCAAGTAATTGCCACCCCCGCAAATCCGATTCCGCTGGAACAATTGGGCCTAAACTTCATAGTAATGTAGATCTTGCCTAGAGGAATCTGGATACTGGATTTTACGCCTTTACGTACCTAAATACCACTTAGATATGGTGCCCTCTCTGAATCCCACCCCCGTAATTCCGACCCCCGTATACCAAACAAAACCAAACTAAATAGTGCAGATGGACATGCCAATAGTAAGCTACATTCCGAATTTCAAACGCCCCGACATTCGAAAATGCACCTGCAAAGTAAAATATAAAAAGCTTGTAAAGGGTTAAGGAACTTCAAAAAGAACTATGAACTTTTTATAGAAAAAAACCTTTTATGAAAACATTAACTGCCCTTTTTTGATAACGTCGTGCCCTCTTTAGAACCTTCTACCTCAAAAAAATGTAGAAATTAAGAAGGGGACGGACTGACACTATAAAAGCAATAAGTAGCTCCATTCTTATTCTACTTACGAGGATCAGTCAAATGAAAACCGGAAATATTTTTTACAGCTCCTTTATTACAGACAGAGTTGGTACACTATTTTTCATTGTAGTTTCCATCTTTTTGATGCATTTCCGCCACCGAGTCGGAAAAAAATCTTTATAGAATGGAGATCTTGCTTATAGGAATCTGCATACCGAATTTCACTCCTTTATATGCATAAATACACCTAGACCTTTCGGTCCCCTCTAATTTTCGGGAAAACGCGTGTTGAGAACATACATGAGTCCGGCTCTGCGCGTCCTCTAAACGTTAATGAGATGGTGCGCGTGCAGGATGCACGTGTTTGACGATTATTGAAAGGGCAGTTCGTTCTCTAAATCAAGAGAATTTTTTTATTCTTAGGGAGCTTAGTATTAATTACGATAACTTGAAAACGATTTAACTTTTTCAAAGTCTGTTTTCACCAATCCATTAATATGGGACAGAGCACGAACAAGTATGAACGTGAGTTAGCCGGAATAAGTACGTACTGTAATGGCACGAGCTTTAATGGTACCGTTAAGATACCCCCTTAAAAACTTCCTATAACCAGATATGGCATGTAATATCAAACAAATCGTCACAATATATCATGAACGAATATATAAGAGTAACTAGAAGTAGTGATAGCAGGTATTGGTCTAATGGCACGTGTATATGCAAGGATGTCTCATGAATAAATATAACGCCTAAATAATGTTGGTGTGAAATGTTTAGTAGTACGTGTTTTAATGGTACCAAATGGAATTTTCAATGCTAATATATGATAAAATAACGTGCCATGAGTGAATATAACGAGTAAATAATGATAATGGTTATTGTTTAGTAGCACGTGCCTTTATGGTGTCATATGATACCATATGGTGCCATTGAAACTTTCAGTGCTAAGATATGGCATGTAATATATCAAAAAACTCGTAACAACATGTAATGAGTGAATATAATTAGTAAATAATGATAATCATTATTGGTTTAGTAGCGCGTGCCCTAATGGTGCCATATGGTACCATTGGAACTTTCAGTGCTGAGATATGGCATATAATATATCAAACACCTCCTAACAACATGTCATGAGTGAATATAACGAGAAAATAATGATAGTGGGAATTGGTTTTGTTGTATGTGCCCTAATGGTACAATATAGTATTGTTAGAACTTTTAATGCTAAGATATGGCGTCTAATATATCAACCAACTCATTAGAGTTGTTAGATCTATTGTTATCCATAGCTTATTTGTATCAAGAGCATAATGCTATTAGGCTTAATGTTATCTAAAACTCAATACTGTTATACATATTGCTAATTAATAGTAGTTAATCGCTTAATTCAATAGTAGACGATATCGTAGAAACACTTTAATAATTTAATATGAAAACATAATAGAGGCTCACTTCATTTAACATTATGTGGGAATTCTTACAAATTAAAGAACTTTTTTTTTATTAAATGTATGAGGAATAACTCCCTCTCCATTTACCTTTCAGTTCTTCAAGTTTATTCGTTTAAATTCTCTCTATACATTAGCCTACTTAAATAGTAATTTACAATTTAGTTTTCATATTTATATATTTTCTCTTAAGTGTTTTAAAATGTTGATTAATTCAATATATCCATATACGATGCTATAACATGAAAATGTGCTCCCTTTATCCGTTTTGGCGGTAAAATCATTCTTGTTATTTATTGTCACTATAAGACGTCACTATTCGAAACCATTTTTGGCCCATCCTACCTATCTTTAAAAGCGATTATCATCAAAACTTAAAAAATAACTTATCAACCAGAGACGCTTTTATAGCTATTTATCATGCAAGAAATAAGATTCACTGTTATTATTCTTAACTACATAAGACAACAAATAAACGGTACTTCAACCAATCCTGGATTCACTCTCTTATATAGAAGAATTTACCTTTATTAATTTCTTTTCATATTTTTCTCTCTTTTTTTTTGAATTATTATTGTTCCCTAATTCTCTTAGAACTTATTCCATTAAATGGAATATTAAAATGCTTAACCACTTGCTAATAAATATGTATGAATAAATCGTCCTTGAAGGAAAAACGGGAAAAGAAAAATTGAACAAAAAAAATAAAAAATAAAAAAAAAAAGTTTGTTAAATCGAAAATAATTACATGGTTGGTTATATAAATCTGACAACAGGTTTTCGTAATTTCATTCATTTCAGTAAACAACGAAAATAATGAATAAATATTTCTATTCATTTCAGTAAGCAATTACGAGTTCACTTTCTTAGGCTAGTGCAACATTTTTTAAACATTCATGAAATAAAGTTAAGTAATACAGCCCAGAAAAAAAAGCTTTACCTGCTCTCTTGTGGATAGTCTTTCTTTCAAAATTATTTTTTTCAATATTTTCAACAATGGTCAGTTAGATGTGTTTTTTCAATATCGTTTGTTTGTAGAAACTTTCAAGAAAACTAATTTTCTTAAATTTGATTGAATTAAAGCCTTCCCGGAACGCTATTTTCTTTTAAACAAGTCTATCTTCTATCTTTTTCATTGCTTCACTAATATAGATTAACAAACACATGTAATAGGACAAATAGCGCAAAGTTGAATGTATTATTTATTAAGAATTTTTCACAACACGTTTCGGACGAGACATTCTTCAAGAGACACAGATCAGGAATAAGGAACATAGATTTGATTAAAAATAAAAACCGTTAATAAACCGTTAGAGAAGTCACCAGAACCTGTCAATCAATGGGAAGCGAGGAGGGCGGTCAATGCGGAGGGAGGGCTGAGGATGAGAGAAAATTTTAACTTTTATCTTTATGTTCTTTAAATCAATCTAATTTCTATAAAAAAAACAAAACAAAAAAGGTCATCTAATGGGGAAGTTGCATGGAATTTTTTTTACAAATTAAAGCACTGTTTCATACAGATCGTGTTATGCTGAATACGAAATCGGTGTTAAATTTATTCGAAATATTAAAGAAACCTATTAAAATTAGCGCTAAAAACATGAAACCACGCCTCCCAACGAAAACGATATCTGATGCCACTTTCCATCAAACGCAATGATTTTATGTGTACGTGAAGCTCGATCTGATTATTAAGCATTGTTGGCTGTAAGCTTTAACCATTGTCGATGATAGTGAGGAGCAAGCAAGTGACATCATATTACTCACAGGCTATGACGTATCGTTTTCTTGTGGTGTCAACTTTAACATTTTTTTTAAAAATAACTATAAATTTTTTTCACAAACGAATTACACTTCCTTGATATTGATAACGAATACTATTGAAAACAATAATTTAAAATTTTCATGCAACTTCCCCATTATCACAGTTTACGTTTTGTATCATCGTATTGAAATTTCGTCAAGAGGAAATGTAGGCTCTCCGAAACACAAGATATCACACCAGTAGAGTAGCCAGAAATTCCTCTAGAGATAAGGGGGGAGGGTAATATCATTTTCAATCTTTTTCCGGCTTGCACCCGTAAGAAAATTTTAGATAAAATATCGCACATTTTACAAGAATTTGGTCAACCAAAATAATAAGAAAACGATATCACACACAATTCCTTCACTGCACTTTTCGACCCCTGAGAAGAAGAAGGCATGGAAGAAGGTCAGGGCACGATCCCACAATTCACAATTCTCTGTGGGGATGGCCATTTTGAACTAAACCACATACCCTCTATGAAGTCAATAGTTATTGCGTCATGCCCTTCGAGCATAGAAATAGAATCGCTCTCTCTATTTATATGCTCGAAGGTCGCACCGAATTGCAAAAGTCATTCATTTAAAGGGATTATTGCGTCATTGGATTATTTCGATTCCCAAAAGATGCTGAAGGTGCATAATTGACATTTCTTAAATGCAGAGAATGTACAACGTAGAAACTAAAAATAACGTTGGATTCTTTAGCATGTAAACATCACATTACAGAATTACTAATTTTTATATACTCTCAGTAAGATTACACATTTTTGCAGAGGATTTCAATAAAAATATGCATGGACGCAAGATTATTAAAAACTTGAAGCCTCAACTGAGAAGACTAACAACTAAAGATAGTAAAATTGAACTGTCGATGAAATTTAACCCTGTTTTGAAGCGATTATCTCTCAAGAAATAATTTAATAACAATATATATTAATTTAAAATTACTCTAGTAAATGAAAATAAAATTTCAAAAATATTTTTTTTAATAATAAACATTTCCAAAAATATTCTATAGTTTTCCTGATACTAATTACAAATAAATGTCCCCTTGGGTAACGTCAAAATTAAAACAGTACTTAATAATAAGTTCCCGGTGCAATTAGTGTCAAAAAAATTTTATTTTTCGAGACTATTTATTCAGTTTTAAATTTTGTAAATTAAATATTTGCGCGAATAACTATAAATAATATTTTGATTTTTATTGTTTTTCTTTGTTGAGATTTTACAGATAGTTCCCGACTTACGTAAGTAGTCCGTTCTGCAACTCTTTATGTAAATCGATTTATCGATTTTTACTAAGTCGGATTTAATACAGTGTTTTTACTAAAGAACAGACATACAGTGTATTACTTATAAAATATTGTATAAAATATCTATTAAAATAAAAGATAAAGTTTACATTTGTACGAGGGTGGGCTGAAAAGTAATGCCTCCATGGCTGTAACTTTTTTTATTTTTTAACCGATTTTCAAAATTCTTTTTGTATCTGATACTCACATTTCTCCTCTATGTAATGCACTATTCTCTTTTCGACATAGTCCCCATCCCTTTCCACGCATTGTACCAACGCGTGACTAGTCGGGTGAACCCGTCGGAGAGGAATTCCGGGGTTGTCGTCGACACGAGGATTGAATGGCAGCTTTGGATCCTCTTCTGCAGCACGATAACGCCCGTCCGCACACCTTCGCCACACAACAGAGGAGGTTGCAGCGCCTACAGTTCAAAGATGAAATACTGCAGTTCGAAAATGAAAGACTTTGCACCTTGCGACTTTCACCACTTCCAAAAGAGGAAAGAGCACCTTAAGAGGCATGAGTTGCGTTCTGACGACGAGGTGAAACCTGCCGTTCGGTCTTGATGTCGACAACAACTCCGGAATTCCCCTCCGACGGGTTCACCCGACTAGTCACGCGTTGGTAAAATACGTGGAAAGGGATGGGGACTATGTCGAAAAGTGAATAGTGCATTACATAGAGGAGAAATGTGAGTATAAGATACAAAAAGAATTTTGAAAATCGGCTAACAAATAAAAAAGTTACAGCCATGGAGGCATTACTTTTCAGCCCACCCTCGTATTATAAGCATAATTTATTTATAAAAAATGATATACAAGATATAATGAACAGAAAGAACAACCAAATAATAATGTAATATTGATACATTATAATACTGATTATACACACGATCTTCTAAATACAATATTCTCGATTTTCCTCGAAAGTTTCATGAATTACAAATTCATGGTATGTGGACTTCCCGGTGTGATTAGGCCGCTATTCCCTCCTTGCAAATCCATCAAGAGATGTTTTGAACTGTAGCCTTCTTCTTTTCTTCATACATTTTCTGATAGCAAGCAAAGGATCCACAACCATTCTTTGGACTTTAAGAAGTCGAGTAGCGTTTGGATCCATTTTCTCTAACCTTGACAAACCTGAATTGATCTCCCGAAATGCCGCAGCCATCTCTTTGGCTATAAACCTTTCGTTTCGATTTCTGGTTCTGAGGCGTCGTTCTTTTCAGAATCATCAATTGCAGCTTCTAATTCCATGAACTCAGCATTAGTCAATTCTTCTTCATGCACATCAATCATTTTCTCCACATCCTGATCAATTATTTCTAAGTGCAACTGTTTCATAAGCTTTATAATTTCCCTCATTTCAAATGTATCGCCTTCTGAGAAGACTCGAGAATCAGATACCAACTGCGGACAAAGTTTTTTTCCATACATTTTTCATTCACGTTTCTGTGACTTCTGGCCATCCCATTGCAATATTTTTATATGGTGGATATTGTACGATTTCCAGAAATCTCTGAGAGTCATATCCAGATTTGCATATACTACTTTAATAGCTTGTTGGAAAGCTGCTTGTACGAAGTCAAGAACGTGTAAAAAAAGTTTCGTCGGGCGTTGGGGACCGCCGAACTACATTCTGTTGCCCCCCCCCCCTCTTCGCTTATCTCCGACACACGAACCGTTGTTCCCACGTAACTGTAGTGAAGTGTCAAACTGAGATTTTTCCGTAAATAATATGCCTTGAAATTTGCAATTACACCTTGATCCATAGGCTGTAATAATGACGTAATGTTTGTGGGGGGGGGGGGGAGGTAAAGAGCTTTTACATTTGGATGAAAATCATCCAGTTGGGTAAGATGACCGGGCGCATTAACCAGTATCAGCAATATTTTGAAGGGCATAAAACTGGTTCTCCAATATTTTTCGATCTCAGGAATGAACCATTTTATGCAAATAGTGCTAATACCGGATGTCCCAAAAATAGCGACGATTTGAAAAATCATTTAACAAAAAAACGGAAGGCAATAGAAACGTACGCTTTGCTGCGTTCCGGTTAGGAATCCAGGGAATTTATTCGCACCAAATTTCAAAATTATTTACAAAGTTCATCAACAGTTGGCGCTGCTTTTCTCTACGAATTTCGTCCCGTCAGATCGGCATTCTATACCTCGCTCAGCATTCCACTAGCGTGTGCTTCGAAAATGGTTTATGCGTTGGAACAGCGGATATTTCTTGTTTCATAGTTTTTCCTAAAGCTCAATATACACATATATTTCTTTTGTATATACAGCATTAGTTTTTCCCCGTCAGCAGCGCCATCTGTTGACGAACTTTGTAACTAATTTTGAAATGTGTGAATTCACTTTGGTGTGAATAAATTCCCTGGTTTCCTAAGCAGAACGCAACAAAGCGTACATTTCTATCGCCTTTCGTTTTTCGTTAATTGATTTTTCAAATAGTCGCTCATTTTTGGGACACATGGTATTTATTATCTATCCATGCTTTCTTGTTAGATCGATAAAGTAGCGGAAAAGTTGCTTGGTTAATGTTCCTTAATGCGCGTGGATTTTCTGAGCGATTAACGAGAAGAGACTTCAGTTTGTAAGTTCCAGATGCATTTCCGCCAAGCAAGAGTGTTACCCTCTTTTTAGAAATCTTATATCCAGGCATAGTGTTTTCTTTTCTAGAAAAATACGAGCGAGTTGGCATTCTATTGTAGTAAAGTATCGCCTCATTTGCATTAAAAATTTGCTCAGGTAAGTACGAATTTTCATCGATAATTTTTTGAAGCCACTCTGGAAATTTTTTAACTGCTTCAGCGTCTTCACTAGCAGCCTCTCCGGACACTTTAACTTATGAAATCCAGAACTTTCTTTAAACCGTGGAAATCAACTACTGCTTGCAGCGAAATTTTGCACCACTTCAGATTACTTTCCCTTAAAGTCCTCAAACAAGTTTCTTGCTTTTGTTTGAATCGTCATTAGAACACGTTTCTGTATGTGAGTTTCCATCCACATCGTTAATAACTTTTTCCATTTCGCTTATTGCACCTTCACGTTTCTTTGTAATTATCGTCGATTTCATCACTCCCGTTTCTTTCAGAAGTTCTTTTATACGTTCAGCGTTTTTCACTATGGTATTCACTGTCGATATAGCAAAACCAAGTTCACCTGCAACTGAATACAAATTTTGACCATTTTCATATTTACGTATTTTTCTTATTTTCATCTCTAAATCAAAGGCAGTACATTTACGAGATTGTTAGCTTTTACCATTAAATGCACGTTTAACACTAGCCATGGCTCAAATTACGACAGGAAAATATTCACAAGCGATCTTTACTCAAAACGAGATCACGCGAGATGTGGGAAGATCTTTATGAAACACACATAAAGAGAAGATTCGCTTCATTTATGCTTTACAAGCTGTACTGATTTGCGCGTGATGCATTTTAAATGTTTTGCGCATTTTCCACAAACTGTATGAATGTCGGATAATTTTACAAACCTACGTATGTCGGGCCTACGTAGTCTTATTTTTTTGAAAATTGTTCTGGTCTCATCGTATTAGTATTTCATTATTACTGTTTGGTTTTTTATCTTGTGATGAATTACATTTAGTTAAGCAACAAATTTTATAATTGGAGTAATGTGAAATTGCATATTACATGTAAGAATAATTTTATTGGATGGCATCAATCTGAAAGATGAACGATTGGGTTAGGGACACAATAAACCCATCGTAAATCGAAAATATCGTAAAGTCGAAAAAATAAATAAAATATAAAAAATAGGTTCAGGTAGAGGTATATGTATAACTAGCAGGGGTACCCGGCGTTGCCCGGGATAATTGCAGTTGTAGGTAAACAGAACAATCTCAAGAAGTTAAATTAGAACTCAAAATTGGTTAAATAATAACTTAATCAATACATCATAGAGCGAAGGGACTATCAATTCTAAGAAAAATCCGAAAAAACATGAATTTCTATCTGATATAACGGCGTCGCCCGGGTCTTTATTCATACCCCTTTAACCGTATCATCATTTTATGCTCATTGTTAATAATAATAAAATGTATCGGGGATTTTTTTTAAGGAAATGTTTGAATTCGCTGTGCTAAGAAATCCGCTTGGTGATATCCCCGGCGTTACTCGGACTCCTTCTTGATTAAATTTTGCAATATCTGAATGTGAATATACATAAAAATGAACACATGAAAACGCTTAGAAATAATACAGTAAAAATTCATAAGGAAAAATCGAAAAAAAATTTTGGTGGTAATCAGTTGTTGCAATTCGCACTCTGCTCTCGATATCTTGAAGCAAAACTTGGCCATTCATCACTTTGTGTAGTCTAGCAGTCGCAGTTTCTTCTGTTGATACTCTTGCATCGTCGAGGGGCGCTTTCTCAATATTTTGCTAACTCTCCATTATCTCCAGTTAGTGCTCATTTTTAAAGATTTTCAAGAAAATGTTAAATTCCAAGAATTATCCATTCTAAGTAAAGCCCGAACAGCAGAAATTCTATGCATTGTTACAATTGAAGGACAGACTTTGCCTTGCATATAGACCTTTTCATTACGTTATTTCATGGGCGCCGCCATTACGGTCGTGTAAAAAAAATAAAAAGTAGAAAACGTGAACTGCACTGATTCAAAAGAAAAAATTGTGTTAGAACGAAAATATAGCAAACCCTATAGTTTGTGTAATAGCTCGTTATTTCTGCAGCTTCGCTACGGGACAATATGACGCCTAGGAGTCAAAAAGATCGTGTGTAATGGCGGACAACTAGTGTCCCTCCTGGCGGACAATATATTCTCTAAAAAGGTCTATAGTTGATCATGAGATATACATTGTTGGTCCGTGCATAGTGTTACTGAATTGCGTGTTGATACCATTGCTGTTATCTATTGTTGCACAAACTTTGACTCACATTGTTGGTCATGATATATATATACAGGGTGTAAATGAACGATGTTTCACAAATTTAAGGATATGTAGAGAATGATGAGGAACATTTTTTATTAATAAACCCATTGTCCCAAACGAAAAGCGACGGAGCTACAGCTTGTTTGATGTCCTGGTTTGTCAAGCATTGAACTAGGCACGTTTACTAAGATGTCTCCTGTCATTGCATCTTGTAGGCCTTATGCAGACTATCAGCTCACAGGCTATTTTCAAATGGTATCCTCCGGATGCACAGCACATTCTCCAATCACATAATCTTGCATATCAGGATGCAAAAAAACGAAACCTCTTGTCCACAAACGTTTTAATGGGCGAATACGTGTTTCGATCTCTTTGAGATCATTATTCAACGCAAGACGTATTTCGATCTTCATACGTATTTCGATCATTATTTTATTATCTTGCGTTGAATAATGATCTCAAAGAGATCGAAATACGTATTCGCCCATTAAAACGTTTGTGGACAAGAGGTTTCGTTTTTTGCATCATGTCTTTATCCACAGTATATTCCCACTTCTCATTGCATATCAGGTTAGTACGAAATTCCCGTTGTTAGTTTGGAACATTCCGTAAGGGTGAAGGTTTTTTTGCGCTCCACGTTTTGTGCTGTATGAGTTCAGGAATGGACTTTACTCTGAGGCAGGAAACAGCGAGAACTTTCGTACCTAATTACGTAATGCGGCGAGAAACAGTCACAAAACACGAAAAACAATCAGTACACTGAAGTGGAGGACAGAAACATCATGATGTCTTCTCAGTAAAAACACACATTCAACAGTTCGAAGGACCAGGAGAATCATCAACTGAGCTCACGAGAACAAAGAGCATTCGAGAGAAACAACTTCGATAGTTGCAAATATCATCCGGCTTGAAGGCCCAAAATGTTTATGTTTATTATGATGACAAACTTAAGGAAGTTTATACTTGCGATTCATGAGCTCATAGATGTTGTATTTGGCAAAAGAAACGACGGCAGTAAACGAATTGTACGAGAGCAAAAACTTAGGATGTTTATTCATTGAGTGCTACAATAAGAAGAGGGAAAAAGAACAAGTAACGCCACCTATTGGCAAAAACTGAAAAAGGCAAAATACGAAAATATCCTTAACACAAATAAATACTAAAAACAAACAAACCGTCTGGTATAAATAATAATAATAATAATAATAATAATAAGAAGAAGAAGAAGAAGAAGAAGATTATACACAGACAAAAAACAAAGATTATGCACAGACACAAAACACTGGTCTGCCAACACAAACAGCACTCCAACATTATTGGTCGTCTTTTGGTCTGTCTCAGTGGAACATAATAGGGAAGCTAGCTGGATCAGGGAAGAGGAGCAATTAGCATCCACTCTATTATCAAACATGCATTATACTGACATAACAGCAGATGAACTCTCACAAGTCATTAAACGTACTCACAACTGAAAGGCTCCAGGTGTAGATAGGATTCAGAACTTCTGGTATAAGCGCTTCACCTGTTTGCATCTGGCCCTTGCAAAACAGATCTCCAACACTTTGCAAACACCACAGACATTGCCACATTTCCTTACACAAGGAATAACACATGGTACAAAGTCATAACACTACAGATCCCACACAATATAGACCTATCACATGCCTGCCTACACTTTACAAAATAACTGCCTGTATCGCAAACAAAATTTATACACACAGAGACACAAACAACATTCTCACTGAGCAACAAAAGGGATCCCGTAGAAATCACATGGGTTGTAAGGAGCAACTCCTGATAGAGCGTGTGGTCCTACGGCAAACTCACAATAAACATCGACACCTCCATGCAGCCTACATTGATTACAAAAAGGCCTTTGATAGTGTCCCACACTCATGGCTTTTATATACACTAAGATTATATAAAATAAACCCCACACTTATCACATTTTTAGAAAGTACAATGCTGCATTGGAGAACTACACTACACCTCACACTCAACAGTGAAACCATCACGACTGACAAAATACAGATAAACCGGGGCATCTTCCAGGGTTACTCACTGAGCTCACTCTGGTTTTGTCTTGCACTAAATGCACTTTCAAACAGACTGAACAGCACAACTAACGGCTACACAATTAAACATAATAAAAGCTGCCACTACACACTTTCACACTTACTCTACATGGACGACATGAAAATCTACGCCTCCACACAAACACAATTGCACCAATTACTTGACATTTCAACCAGGTTCAATCCTGAGAAGAAAAAACACCCCTTCATGCGAGCAAAGACAATCAGTGAGAGAGGCAAAAATGAAAATAAAACAAATTTCAAACAGCCCAACTTTAAAATAAGCTAAAAACTTAGTGAATATGACCATTTCATCAGGTTGTGTGACCTAGTTGTAGTTATAAGCATGTATATGCGAATTCAGACACCTGTAAAACACTACAACAGGCTGTGGGAGCAAAGAAACAACCATTCAAACGAGACAATGGAATACAATTTTTTAAAAATTAATTGAAACAGAAGTAGTTAATTAGAAGAGAGTGTAAAGTAATACGGGAAAAATTTGGTTGTGGTAGAAACAAAATGATAATTAGTAATTAAGTAAAAACAACTTGAGGTGGCAGTATGTATAACACGCATCACTTTAGTAGGTATATATACCACACCCTGAGTAACTTAAATTGTGAGATAAAAATCACAAAAAGCCTCTTTTGCAGTGAAGCCCCAAACCCTGTGCATAACCAAGAATATGAAATCAATTTTATTATCATCAGCCTTAAGGAATCAGAACATGATCACAATCACGTGATTAAACAAGGAGATGGCCGCAGTCAGATGAGTGACCACACCCAAAACAAGGACCACCACCAAAAATTAAGGACCACGCCAAAAACAAGGACCAACGCCCAGAACAGAGGGCCAACGCCCAAAACAATGATCAACATCCAAAAAAAATGAACCACACCCAAAACAAGGACCAACACCCAAAAAAGGACCAACACCCAAAACAGAGGGCCACCACCTAAAACAAGGACCACCACCACCAAAAATAAAGACCACACCTGAAATGACAACACCCGAAAATTAGAAAAATATCAGGTAAAAAATTAAGATTAAAAATTAAAATGAAAAATAAATTTTAAAAATAATCCTATCAGCTGTGACGTCACGGGAAAAACCCATCACGTGACCCAAAAATGGCCGCCTGTGACGTCAGGAAGGAGGGTGGGTGGTCACGTGACGCGAATACTTCACGCTGATTGGTTGAATTCGGGTCACGCCCACCTCATTAATACGCGAGCCGATCAAGTCCTTATCTACTGACCTCATTTTTTTCCTATCACTCACAGATTTCTTGTTTTTCACTGAAACACTTCTAAATTATTCAGAGTTTGGGGCCTGATATATTTCCTTTTGGCCTAAAAATATGGATAGTTTAACATCGCCGTCGCTTCTCTTCACACCCATTACTTTAATATTGCATATGCTATGTGCATAACTTGGAAACGTGACGTGACAGAAAAAATCTAAAAGCAGATTCCGATTCGGCACACAGAAACCACGAGAATAAGGCAAATTCACGCAAGATGATTTTTCATCGTTGGCCTGTGTGTTCAAATGCATTTTATAACAATGTGAACCAATTAACGAAATATTCTAATTTTTTGAACCAATGAAAATTCATATTCTAATTATGTGATTTCAGAATGTTTTCTCCAACCATTAAAATTTTTAATAAATTTATTTGTTTAATTTTTTAAAGAATAGCTCAAGATGGATCCGTGAGGTTTTAATCACACGCCTTACTTCAGATGTTAAATTATTGATGGTTTTAATTTTTACCTTGAAGCTCATATGCCAAGAACTAACATTAATAAATCAGAGTTCATTCCCCCTTTTTTAGGGGGGAACGGGACTTACACTCTTCAGTATGCTTGCAAATTGGGCATAGTCTAATATTCTTAGTCAAAGTTTTAGTATACAAGACTGTGGAGAATGTTTAGTTTGCAAAACTTTAACAAAAATTTGAAATTGTCGATAAGATAAAACATTAAATTCCTTGAAATAATTAAAATTTAATTTCGTTTCTTAACGTATCTGTTATTGTTGTTGTCGTTAATGAATTTTAATTACAATTTATAAAGGCGTTTATAGCCTTTAGCAATAAACTTAGTTCTTTTAAAGCTATCTTCTATTATTTTATTTTATTCAGAGTCAGTGAATTTTAATTTAAAACTTAAAATGAAACTTATCCATGAAAGATATCATTTTTGACGAAATCGCATGATTCATTCAACATCCTGTTCTCAGGTTAAAAGAAAGATTTCTATTCAAGTCAAAGGTAAGATTTACAACTCCTGGCAAGAAATATCGGATATTTATTTCTAGTTCAGCTAAATTCATAAAAAAGCGTAAATTTCCTCAAAAATAATGGACGCATCCAAAAGGGATGAAGCATAAATTACAGAAAACACTTTATTCTATAAATGAGTAATTAAGCATATAAACAAAACATCATTTCTGCTTGAAAATATACATTAATATAACGAACACAGTGGAAAAAAGTTATGGATACCTTTTGGCTTGGAAATAAATATGGAATAATGCCAAATAAACATGTCAAATATTATCAAAAACTGTTTTTAATATTTGGTAGCCCCGCCTTTTGACTTGATTATTGCCTTAATTCTTCGCGGCATTGATTCATATGAGTTTATGCATCGGTGTTCACTGATTTTTCCCCAAAATTGACGGATTGCTTCTTTCAGCTCGGACTTGTTGGTTGGTTTGTACAAATCAATCATTTTCTTTAAATCCCACTAAAGATTTTCTATTAAATTTCCATCAGGACTTTGAGCTGCCCATTTCATCCGTCGGATTCGATGAACCTCGCAGTATTTGGCAACAGCCTGAGAACGATGGCAAGGTGCATTATCGTCCTGAAAGAAAAAGTTATCCGAATCACCAAACGAATCTTCCAACGTTGGCAGAAGAAACTGATCCAAAATGCCTATATAGGTCGCACTGTTGACATTGCCATTTAATATGCACAATTTTCCTGGTCCTGCAAACGTCACACATCCCCAAATCATTACACCCTGTGGAAACTTTACACTGGAGCTTAAGCAGTCAGGTTGGAATTGTTCTCCAGACAAACACACTGTTATTATCACCGTTCCCTAAGCAAATCCTGCACTCGTCACTAAAAACAACTCGTTTCCAATCCTTCACTGTCCACTTTGCATGGTCTTTGGCCCATTGCAAGCGTTTACGTCGATGCTCGTTCGAGAGCAACGGTTTCTTCTTTGCTTTCTTGAATGAAAACCCAGCCTCGTTCAAACGGTTTCGTAGAGTCCGATCACAGACCTTGACGCCGCATTGTTCCCACTCTCGGTTCATCAATCGGGATGTTGATTTTCGCATCCGTTTACAGATCCGGATCAGTTTCCTATCGTCGGTCGCCCACATCTTTTCAAATTTTGCACATTGTCACGAGAGTTAAACTTATGCCACAGACGTGACACCGTGCTCTGGGAACAACTCAACAAAGTTGCGACTTCTAATTGAGTTTTTCCTTCTTTTAGCAGGCGGACAATTCGAGTTTTTACATCAGTAGACAGTTCTTTACCTGGAGCCATGATACTCTAATTAGCAGAGTTTTCTGTAGTCTACTAACCTCGATAATTGTGAACAGTTATAAAAGAATAAATAATTTGAAAAACATTTGCATATTCGCAAACAAAATGTATGATTGGATGTTACTCACTGAATATATCGCGTATTTTTTTTCCAACCAATGAGACTATCCTATTCTTTTTTCCAACACGTCCGTATTCATTTGCATATTTCAAAGAATCTTTTTTTTTCAATTTTTAACAGTAAATCGTATTTATAGATTAAAGTGTTTTCTTTAATATATGCCTCATCCATTTTGGATGCGCCCATTATTTTGGAGGAAATTTAAGCTTTTTTATGAACTTAGCTGAACTAGAAATAAATATCCGATATTTATTGCCAGGAGTTGTAGTCCTTACATTTTATTGTAAGACTAGTTAGACTTTCGAAAGGGAAAGGTTTTGTTTGTTTATTAAGGGTCGCCATGTGGTCATTTTCTGTTAGACTAGAAGGGTTAAATTTTCTCGACTTTCGCTATTTTGATTGTGTTGAAAATACTCGGTGTTATTATGCATGGCATTATTAAAATAGAGATATTACAAATGTAAAATTTAAAATAGAAAAACTTGCTCAAAAATAGAGATGGCAAAAGATCTGTCTTCCATATACTGAGTTTCTCTGTCTTTAGTAGATCATAAATATTTTTTTAATGCCTGAAATATCCTCAGAGAAATTTTATAGTACATATTTTTTAAAGTTAATAAAACTATGTTATCACTTTTAAGAGTTTAAGGAAAATTGTTTCACTTTTAAGATAATCAGGAATAGAATGCTAAATTTATTGAGATAAAACGCTTAATGTGTGCATTGAATGCAAATGAAACACTATTATCGTAACTCGAAATCAAAATTAGAAGACCTTGGATTTTTGATAGAAATGTTTTAAAGAACTGTTCTTTAAAATTCAGCTTTTGTTATATATCTAATATCTAGGAGGTAACACGGAATAAGAGTTTCCACTACGAAAAAATGTCGAGTGCAGATATTAATTAGGAACTCCACACTAGCGATATTATCAATCTTTGCGCACATTTTACATGATCGTATAAAGGACTGACCTAACTTAGCCTACCCTAAACTAATCTACCCTACGCCTTGTTGTTTAGCTCAGTGCACCATTTCATGCGATGGATACTTCCAGCTCCAGCATTTGAAATGCACACTAATCTGATCAAATAGCTGTAAGTGGCTAAAGCTGAGTGATTTGTTAATTCGTAATTGCAGGAAATCTTGAGATAACAGTCGAATAAAAGAGCAAATTTAAAATTAAATTCATGTCATTGTTCGCTGAAATTTTTAAAAGTACTTACTGGGCACTTTCCCAAACAAGAGATCCAAGAAATTATTTAAACATTAATAAAACTGAAAAATGATTCACAACAAAGAAGAGCATGTGAAGAGAGCATTTTGGAGAAGGGCCATGTGGAGCGACGAATAGAGTTTTACTCTGTACGGGTCCAATGATCGTGTTTGGGGTCTGGCGAATTCCACGTGAGCACCTTTTACCTTAGTGTATCGTTCCCAATTTGAAATTGTGGTAGTGAAGCCTTAATGTTTTCTTAGATAAGCTTGGGATTCTTGCATGTTATTTATATGATGTCTACAAGAAAATATATTATCGACAATAAAACGCTTCCCTTCTCCTCTGTCAAAGACTGGCACCAAAGTATGGATTTCCAATGTCTCCCCTGGCCTATAGAGATCTTGTCTGTACCCTTTCGAACATTTATGAGAGGATCTGGAACTTCTTGTGACTTTCAGATACGTATTCTCGACCTCGACTACTGTATTGTCCTGAATTGCTCTGAATCTAAAGGGGGAATGTATAGAAATTCGTAGTTTTGTATCGCAACCTAGTTAAAAGCATAACCAGCTGGATGATTGAGATATTTCAGTTCGAGATGATCTTGGAGCTATTAGACAAGATAAAGTAGTACTGAAAGTTTCTATTATCCGGTGAATATACAGGGAGATTCAAATCGTATGTAAAACAATTTAAGGGGGTATTATAGAAGTCAAGGTAAACACAAAAAGTCCTATGAACATAGGTCCGAATTTGAACGCTAACTGAGATATGAACAGAAATAAAAATGCCGCCACCAAGATCAACAAATTAATAACTCAGGTCCTGTAAAGCCTAGATTAATGAAATTTAAAGGAATAACAGGGTACATAAGACTGTATATACCGTTAAAATTTGATCGAATTCCAACGAGAAGTTTCCGAGTTACGCAGTCAAAATTATAACAAGTGCTGATTAGTACTCACAAGTGAACACGTGTTATAATGTTGAGTGAATAATTCGGAAACTTCTTGGTGAAATTCGTTCAAATTTTAACGCTAGATATAGTTTTATGTACCCTGTTGTTCCTCCAAATTTCATTAATCTAGGTTTTACAGAATCTGAGTTATTAACTTGTTGATCGTGGTGGCGGCATTTTTATTTCTGTTCATATCTCAGTTAGCGTTCAAATTCGGACTTGTGTTCATAGGACCTTTATGTGTTTATCTTGACCTCTATAATACCCCCTTAAATTGTTTTACACACGATTTGAATCATCCTGTATGTATATGAAAACGTGAAATAATAATTTGAGCCCATAAAAAATTAATATTGCATGTTGTTGAAGAGACTTGTTTCCTCTTGCTTTTAAACTTGCTTTCGCCTAAACTGTGCTATTTTATACGACGATAATTTCAAAAACAATTATTACTCAAAACGGGGTGCCTTATTCCTGTTCTACATGGTAAATGTCGTATTTTCATAGATTGTGTTTTGTGTCAGCACTGTGTTGATTGTCGCCATATACAATATTGGACCCAAGAAGAATAGTTCATAATGTAAGTTCAGTCGTTCTGTTATTTTCTAAGTGGGTGTTCTGGATCCTTACAAGGGAATTGAAAATGCGAAAAGTGTGTGTTTCACAAAAGGCACTGACATGACTTAACGAAGATATATCTGGCGAGCTACGAACAAGAGGAGGAAGACTTCTCTCTCTTCGAAACTTAGGCACGAAAATACGAGCCCAAGAGGAAATTCCAATCGGCTAAAAGGTGCCATATTGACTTGCCAAGACCAGGAAAGTTCCGACAAGCACACAAGAACATTGCCTAGACTTCGACAGCATTCGCCTTTGCCACCCAGTGCCTAAGAGAGCTGCTGTCAACAGTGAGTACTGTTGCAATTTTCTAAAGAATCAATTTCATTCCGCGATTCGTCGGGAAACGACCAACATTTCTGGTGAGATATTCGATTGTTCAAGCGCAAGGTGCCATATTGAAAATTTAGTGGCGCAGCAACCAAGACGTTACCACTTTAAGACCATCATTACATAAGATGATTTACACACAACAATTTTTTGATCCACGTAATCGCTCTATTTTTAAATGATATACATAAACTGATTGGAAGAAAGTAATTGGACACCCATCCACTCTGCAAAAAATGGACCTTTCCGCTACCACACTTGTCACTACTGTATGGAAATGCAAAGATAGTCATCAGACAACACCATTGACTCTAACTGAAGCATCATGCCGCGACAGGCGGAGCTGACAGAGTTCAAAAAAGGTGTCCTGATTGGAATGTCCCTCCAAGGCGCATCCATACGAGATATTGCCAGCAGCCGGAACCATCCGAAATCAACAGTGGCCTATGTGCTGAAGAAGTACAGGACCAATGGACATTGTACGAATGCACCAAGGCCTGGTCGTCCACCCGCATTGACCGATAGGGACCGTCGGATGCTGCAGCGGGAGATACGGAAGAACCGACGTTCGACGATGACCACCATCGCCGGGGAATTCCAACAGGCATCTGGATGTCACGTATCCACCAAAACCCTCCGAAAGGAGGCCCACATGCTGGGCTATCACGGCAGAGCAGCAGCCCACAAGCCGCTAGTCACACCGGCGAACAAAATGAACAGACTGCAACGGGCCAGGGAACGCAAAGATTGGACCGTTGAGGACTGGAAACGTGTTCTCTGGAGCGATGAATCCCGCTTCACATTGTTTCGATCGGATGGCAGAGTTTGGGTGTGGCGTTTACCTGGAGAATGGCTCCTTCCTAAGTGTATCATCCCAACAGTGAAGTTCGGCGGGAGGAATTATTGTGTGGGGCTGTTTTTCTTTGTATGGCGTAGGTCCGGTAGTGAAGGTGGAAGGCACCATGAGGGCTACGGACTACACTACCATCCTGGACAATTCCGTTCTCCCAACCCTTTGGCAAACCTACGGTCTAGAGCCAGGCCTGTACCAAGACTACAATGCCAGGCCACATGTTGCAGCTCATACCCTGCAATGTTATGCCGATAATAATGTTGAAAGCATGCAGTGGCCAGCCCAGAGCTCCGACCTGAATCCCATCGAACATCTGTGGGATGAAGTCGAGCGTCGATTGAGGGATAGTAGCCCACTCCCCAAAACACTACCTGAACTGTGGACGGCTGTACGGGACATTTGGCGGGAGATTCCTGTGGGGGTCGTGGAAAGCATGCCCCGGAGAGTGGCCGCCGAGATTGCAGCCAGAGGGGGGGCCGACAGGATATTAGCTGTTATCAATCAAAGCAAATAAACGCACTGTGCGAGGTGTCCAATTACTTTCTTCCAATCAGTGTACTTGTAAATGCAGGATTTTAATATGGAAGCTGGTTTACTGTCTGTAAGGGTCGCTTTAGGAGTTAAAATTTTTTATGAAGTTGGTAAATGAGCATTGTCAAATTTTTTTTCGGATGTTCACCTTATAATCAAGACGTATTTATCCTTACAGATATTCTTGCTTAATGGAATATAAAGTATTTTCTGGACTTAAAAAAGGATCAAATTCCCGGAAAAGTCAACAAAAAAGTGATATATATTTTATTTCTGGTGATCAATCTGAGGCTGCTTCTATGAACTCTAAAAGTTCGATGGCTAAAAAGATCCAGACGATGTACAATATACTCAGCCCGCTGAAAAATCAACGTAAGTTTATTATTATCAATTGTAGTAGTGCCACCTTTAAAAAATTGATTTTTATTAGGAGTATTTACGTAATTCTCATAAATCTCGCACTTATATATAGGATTATTCAAAACGATGAAGCAGGTTTCAAATATTTATTTCGAACTAACTATGAAAGACAGAAACATTTCTCACATCACTGAATAGAGGAACGTTCAGAATTTTAAAAGCCTTCTTATTAGTTCCATTCGCTGGATAAAGCGGCGCTGTTTATTGTAATAAAATGCTTTAGAGCGGTACAGTTTGCGAAGTATGAATGCACTGAGTATGACGATTCTACAAACATCATAAGCAAAGAGAAGATAATGATAATACTGAAGAAATCACAATCACAAATAGAAAAGGCAAGGAAAAATTATGCAACACGGACTCGAACCATGGACCATGCCTATCCCTGTCATCGCTCTAACGAATTGAATTCAAAGAATTGATAAACTTGAAAGAAGAATTTTTCCGTTCATGATAATCAAACTACGTGTTTATTAAGATATAGGTAGTTTACTCTTAATAAACATATGAAGTTACTTCTTATAGATGATTAAATAAACTACCGGGTGATTCAGTCAATTTCTGACCATTTCACTCGAATGACGTGCATTAGGGATAAACAATTGAAAGAATATGAGCGCCATATCGAATTTCTAAATACTTGGAGTTTGTATTGTTGCAACGGCGCTGCATGAAAATCGTATTGTTGAAAAATGGCGCCCGCTTTATCAACAGAGCAGAAATGCAAGGTTGTTGAATGGTATTTCGAAACTATTAACCGTGCAAAGAAAGTTCCGGAAGGAGTATAAGTGTCGAGACGCAGCAGGCAGGCAAGCAAACATGGATTTTGTCAAGCAATTTCGTGCCACTGGATGTGTTAAAGGCAAGAAAAAAGGCTGGAGCGAAGCTCGTGTTCGAATGGCCGAAGTTGTCGAAAATGTTCGCACAAGATTGGTCGATTCCCCTATCAAAAGATCTGTTCGCCGCCTATCCATTGAAGAAGGGCTGTCGTATACCACGACGTCGCGAATTTTGAGAAAGGATTTACACCTGTTCCCGTATAAGATCCATGTTTATCAGGAGTTAACAGACACTGGAAGACAGAAGCGACAACAATTTGCGATGGAGTTTGGAGCAGAAATGGAAGCCAATCAGGACATTGTGGGTGTCAGATGAGGCCTTCTTCCATCTGTCATGTGACGTTAATAACACAACGTTCGTTTTTGGGTTTCCCAGCACCCTCATGAGATTCATAAGTCACCTCTTCATCCACAAAAGGTTATGGCTTGGTGCGCGATTTCCAAAGAGGCATCATTGGTCCGTTCTTTTTTGAGGGCACCGTAACGTCACAGGCTTACCTTAACATGTTGGAAACCTTCTTCATCCCCGAGCTGCGAAGGAGGCGTATACCGCTTCGACATCAATGGTTTCAACAGGATGGGGCTAGGCCTCACACCACTAATGAAGTGCTAGACTTTCTCAATCAGAAATTCGGAAATCGTGTCATTTCAAACAGGTTTCCAGATCGATTCGGGGGTGGCTTTCTTTGGCCCCCTACGAGTCCTGACCTAAACCCATGTGATTTTTATTTCTGGGTGTTCCTTAAAGACAGTGTGTTCACTACAGCAATAAGAACCCTAGACCAGCTGCGACAAAGCATCGTCGACTGCTGCACCCTTGCGGATGCAGAAATCCTGGCTAGAGTTATGAACAACTTCGCCATTCGGCTGCGAGCAGCTCAAAACGTTCGTGGTGGCCACATTGAGCATATCATCAAGACTTTTCCACATGAATAAAAACTCCGAACTGCCTAATACATCATACTGAAATGCTAAGTTTGTAAACATTAATGGGTCAATAAATCATAGTACTGAGATGGTCAGAAATTGACTGAATTACCCTGTACTTGATCATATTTACGAGCAGCGAGTTTATGTCTGCATATGCTACCATTTTCTTATAAACTAAAAACAGTTCTGCTGGTTTAAAACCTCAAACATTTCTCTATCCAGTAATATGCGAAATGTCTTTTTGTCTTTTACAATTTGCTTAAAATAAATACTTGAAATCTGTTTCATCCTTTTTGAAACTTATACGAGAGCTGTTTCTTTATTAGTGGCAACCTTTCACACTACCGAAGCCGGCAGCTTTAGTGGGGTTAGAAAATGCATCATCCATGACCAAAATTTAAATTAAGTTATATAAAGAACACCTCTGTATTTATTTATTTATTTATTTATTTATAAACAGGTATATGAGAGTTCAGACCCACCCTTTTAGACAGCATTAGTCCCTACTCAGATGCACACTTGTCAATTGAAACAATGTAGCAATTAGTTGAAAATTAAAAACAAAACAATACACCTTGAAACAGCAGTAGTTTTATTTAGAAGAAACTGTAAAAGAGCTTGCAAAAAATTTGCCTGAAAAAGAATAGTTAATTAGTAATTAGGTAATCATTTTGAGGTGCCAGTATACCTATCCCTACCCATTTAGGTGGGTATTTAAGGGCGTCAACAGGTGTTCACTTGTGAGACAGAATCACCTAAGTGGATTTTGCTGAGTGCATCAGGACCCCTTAACTCAGCACCAGGGGTACATCAGAGAAGTCCAAATCGCCAATAAGCTCTAACATTTGAATAATAAAAAGGCCTAAGAATTTGAAGTTTATATTTTTACAGTGCGTTACTTAAAAATTATAGACAATATACAAGGAGACTGGTATAGGCTTCGGAGCTCCTGGCGGTCTCAAATACAATTGAAGCTATAACATTTGAATGAAAGGCCTAGGGGCCTGAAATTTTGTTTAATCATAGTGTGGTATTTAAAAATTTAGCTAATATATATTAAAAATTATGTAAGTTTCTTGGCAGGGGCCATGCGGCCTTAAATCAAGCTATAAATTTAAAACCAGATGTCCAGAAACCTGAAATGTTTTATATTTATAATGTGTTGCTTAAAATTTTAGTTATTACACACTAAAAATGATATTGTCCTCTGAGGCATCGGCAGGGGCGCGAGGCTCCAAATACAAATCAAGCTATAACTTTTCTACGAAAAGGCCTAAGAACCTGAAATTTTGTATGTGTGTCCCTCCACTTATTATAGTCACGAGCATCTACTGCTCCTAACATTTTGATGCTAAAACCCTTATATCGTTGGATAACGATGCCTTAACTAATTTTTATTGGGTTTTTTTAATATTAAATATCAAATTAACTCAAATCCTTGTTGGTGTTCATTTGAAAGCATTTTAATTGTTGATTTGTTGATGTTCATTTGAAAGCATTAGAAAACCGTATAACAAATACGTGCAGGAACTCGATGAAAATACTTTGCAGATTCTGAAAGTCAACGAACTGATTTCAGAACCTGAAGATGCCCAAGTATAATATAGAACCTATATTGTACCTATAGAAACAACTACTTAAAAAGTGTTATTAACCAACCATTTAAAATATTTCTGTAATTAATAGGTAAGCATTTTATGTACGTAGTTTTCGTCGTTTTCTAAGCTATTTTAAGGTATTTTCATACAATTTGAAAGTAATATTTTTAGTTAAAAATAAAATAAATACCAATTTTGAAGTTTTTGATTTTTATTTATTTTTTAAAAATTTTGTATTACAAAAAATTCTAATAAAAAGCAATTCATTGGAAGCGTCATATACTACTTTATGTTTGTGCAACATTTTAACACTCTTTCTTTAGTAACAAAAAAGTTATCGATTTTTGGTCCGAAACACCTTAATTTTCCACATTGGGACGGGGGGAGAGATGCAGAGATCGGTAGGGAGAATTTAGCGTAAATATAAATATTATATTTAGATAATAATTGGATAGATATATTAAAAGATACCTTTAGATGTGCTTTAAATATTATTCCCTGGAATTTTCAAAGTTATCATTACGGTGAAATGAACCGGGAGTGTCAGAAATATCATGCAAAGCATTTTGGATATTTATTGTGTTATCTATTTTTCATTCTTCAAAGTTAATTAATAACACTTATATTTTTTTTCTCAGAAATGTGATCGAATTTCGATCATTGGTGGATCCTAGTATTTTTAAATTGTGTACGAATGATTATTAAGGGCCGGTTCTACCAACCTCAGATAAATCCTCAGATAGCTATCCAAGGTTAAACTTAAACCCCCTCAGAACCTGCGGGATCTGGAGGGACAGCTTCAACTGTGGACTGATTTGCCTCAGGAGAGGATCCAAAGGCTGTTTGACACCATTCCGAACCGCAGGGCATGCATTGGGTACCACACTCTACTGACCTGGCGCCAAATTTCCACCTGTACTGCCAACGGCGTAGTCTGTTTCATCCCATGTTGTAATCAGTACAATAAAGTCACATGTTCTTTTATCATATCTCGTTTCATTCACTTTCAATCACTCCTTCTGGGTGCTTCACTTTTTAATACGCTTTTGTTAGCTTCACTTGTAACTAACTATGTAAACAAATCTTGGAAGTCGAATTTAACCTACTTTCCGAAAAGGTAGAGAGCTGAAATTTGATACACATACGCAGGACCAATGACAATGCATGGTAAATCAATTTTTTTCGAATCGGTTCACTGGTTTGTGTTCTAATGGTACTAATTCATTACTACAAATTGTCCAATTGCACACAACAAACAATTCGTTATGAGGAGGGTTAAATGTATCCGTTGTTTATTGTTGCAAAATAATAAAACACAATAAAAGCGTATTTTTGAAAAATAACATTTTCCCCTCTTATCTTATTTTGTCAGCCGGTGTATTTATCTAGGTGGCTACGTCTTTTGCTTACAAAATTTTGCTTTGATGTCTTTTCTTTTAAATTTTAGGGGACAAACAATTTCCTTTCTTGAAGTATCTTCTAAATCAGCGATCAGAATGGGAACCATTGTTTAAAGTTTTGAAAATTACAGATGAAGTGATCAACAACAAAAATTTATACAAGTAATTAATATGTTTAAGGTTTAAAATATCGCTTCTAATACTACAGTATATGGCAGGGGCGTCCAAATCGTGCCCGTCGCCCGCGTGCAACATAAAAAGCTCGCGGACAAAGCTCACGGACAAAGCCGCGGAGATAGCCCAAAAGTCAGGAGGGGAGTGGGTATAGTTTTTCCTATGCAGTGTTCCCAGACTTTAGGGGGCGATTCCATTAAATGGGGCATTATTTCTTTGGTTACTGATACTTGCTTGTTTTTCGTCTCGCATAACATGCCGCACATTCCGAAAAAGCATAAAATTACTGAACCAGTATTTAAATCGGAGTGGAAGAATCTAATAACAAAGGAAAATCTCTTGTCCACAAAAAGAATTTTAATTAGACATATACGTACTTCGAACCCTTTAGGTTCATTATTCAATGCCTTATGAGTTCAATGCATTGAATAATGAACCTAAAGGGTTCGAAATAGGTATATGTCTAATTAAAATTCTTTTTGTGGACAAGAGGTTATCCTTTGTTATTATGTCGCTTTCCACAGTTATTGAACGTTTTTCATCGTGGAAGAATCTGTTTTTTTTTCATTGTTCACGGATCGGATTCTTAAATGCAATCGCGGGAAAAAGAAAATACATTTCTAGCTGATATCGAGAAAATTGTCACATTAAAAAGAAGGAAATAAAAAGGTAGAGTTTTCTCACCGTAAGGTGAAATGGAAAAGTTCACTTTATCGCGTTCAATAGGTTCAATAGGGAGTGTCTCGACACAAGGACGTTACCATAGCCTAATTACCATAACAAGTCCGTAAAGTCTCGTTTTATGTGCGACCTTTTTTGTACTACGCATGCGCGAAAATCCCTAGCGGTCAGTGAGCTGTTTAAAGCCAGTTTAAATGGTATAGCAATAGCATAGCCTAAGAAAAAAAATCCATATATTATTATAATGGTCACTATTTTTATTCACTTAATTGAATTAATAAAATTTTTTGATAAATTCGATTAGGAATTTTTTATTTCTGGAAATTTCAGTAAAAATATTTCGTGATTCATTAAATTAATAAAATATTTTGTGGTTCATTGTACATAAGTACTCATTCATCAACCAGTCAGCATGAAAGCATCCGATTATATATAAATAATACATAATATCAGACGAAAGATTTGGAAATTAGTATTTCATCAAATTGCAATTAATTTTTCATTGTAGATTCGATGTATTCAATATAATTAAAAAAAACTTGTTTTGCTTTATCATACAAATCCATATAATTATAATAATGAATTATTTTCCATGTTATGATACTATAAAATGAACCGTACAGCGTGTAAAAATAAGTTTATTTTGAAAATAATATTCTATTATGTAATATTTAGTATCTGATATATTCTATTTACACAAAAAAATGTTTGCTACCCCCTCCCCGTCTCGCAATATCCCGTTCCGATTTTTAAACTATCTGGTCACTATAATAGCAATTACTGATTATAAAAAAGTTATTATTTTAAATGAAGAAAAATAATAGCGTGAAGAGCTATTTAAAAAAAAAAATACGTATACATTCGAGCCCAATCGTCTTACAATCTCAGCGACAAACTTTTTTCCACCGTCTCTTTGTTGCCGAATACAAATTTTCAGTTGTATAATTATATTTCAATCCCAGTTTAAGGAAAAAATAATAAAAAACTATAGATTTAACTGAGGAAAAATGTTTCTCTCCCAGTTTCTTGTACTAACTAAAAGCATTTATGTTGAAGTTATTTACTAAATTGACAATATTCTATGCAATTATTAGTGCATGTATTTATTTCAAATTTTTATTAGAAGAGCGGGTAAAAAATAAACTTAAAATAAAAAAAAAAAAAACAAAAACCAAAATATAAAAAAAGAATCAATATTAACCAAACGGATCAGTACTCTAATAAACATAAAACATCATTATAAAAAGTCTAAGATTTCCTTTTTATTCCAGTTTGAAAGAAGCAATTTATTTATCAAATATCTATGCTAATTTTCAAATATAGAATCAGTAACGAACTTTTAATTAATTTCGTTGGAAATGGGTGACGGTTATATTCAATTCTGAATTAAATTCTTAAATCAAGAATTAAGGTATAAAATAAAACCTGTTACATCTATTATAGTATTATAATATTTTAACGAGAAAATAATGATAGTGGCAATTGGTTTTGTAGACGTGCCCTAATGGTACAATATAGTATTGTTAGAACATTCAATGCTACGATATGGCGTGTTATATATCAACCAACTCCTTACGAGTTATTAGATCTATTGTTATCCATAGTTATAGTATTCTTTTTTTTTTGCCTTTACTACATCAAAGTGTTAAGGTCTCCAATGAAATTAATAATTTTAAATTTGTGCTTATATGTAAATCTTCAAAAATAAGAGCAATCGTATTTTATAGGATTCATTTAAATCATAATTGATTTAAATATATAAATCATACAAATATATGTTCAAAAATATAATATGTATTATCTTCAAAAATGTAATCAAAAATATAATAATAATAATAATAATAATAATAATAATAATAATAATAATAATAATAATAAGAAGAAGAAGAAAGAGACCTTAAGATACACTGAAGGTCAAAAAGCCCAGTGTTGTCCTACAACAGGCTTACGTCCAAAACGGGGTTAATGAAGAACATTTTAAAGTAAATAAGACAATTAAAAAGCCAACATTAAAAAGAATAAGCAATACAAACAAAGCAATAAAATCAAGAACGAAAAACTTAATATAAGCGACCAAGCAATACAGCTAAAAAACCAAAACAAAGTCTAGGCTCAAATAGGCCAGAGTCGAAGAGAAAAACAAAACACAAAAAAACAAAAAAAAAACCCAACACCTGGGCAGAGGATGTGGACATAAGACCTAAAAAAGATTAAGAAAAGAAAACGAACATATGACAAGGACCAACAGATCAAAAAAAAAATAAGAAGAAGAAGAAGAAAAAGAAGAAGAAGAAAGTAGCCTACTAATCGCTATTTAATAACATTGGTTCATTTTTTTAATAATATTAAATCACTAATAAAAATAAACTCAAATTTAATTTAATAACATTTTAAATTACTATGATTGAAAAAAAAATTAATCAATTAAAAAAAATAATAGGTTTAAGTCTGCAACGATTATAAAAATGTGATATTTTAAAGCCAACATCTAAAAACTTGTAGTTCGTTCTAAAAAATTTTGTATCCAATGAGAGTCCATGCCGTGCTGAGGCTTTAGTGAACCTGAAGCCGATGCTTTCAAGAATTTTAGGCGCATCTATTCTCCCCATTATAATGTGCTTCAAGATTCTATTAAGCGCTTTATCGGCAAGAGCCTCAATGGAAACCTCTATCTGGGAGTTTTTAGTAGAGGCAGTTGTTAAATTATCAAAGGCTAAAGGTTCGCCTCGGGAATTACAGAATTGTGAGAAAAACCTCTTTAGTTTTCCTTCAAGTCGTAACGTTAAGTAATTATGCCTCAAAAACCAGATTTCTATTCGGTAGCAGATTTTAGGGATAACCAGCATATTAAACAGCGCTTTAAAATTGTTAAAATCATGAAAAAAAATTTTCAACCTAGATAATAAACAAATCTGGAAGATATGTCAGTCAATAACAAGCGCACATGGTTATTAAACGTTCCAGAACTATCGAATATCAAGCCAAGATCTCTCATAACGCTAACCCATGTAATACTCTTAGATGCAAGATGATAATTAAAGTATAATGGATTATCCTTGTTCGTACATAACATAACAGTTGTTTTTGCCACATTAATATTAAGCATATTTCGCCTAAACCACTCATTTAATTTTGCAATTTGGCTCTGAAGAATCAGAGCATCATCATTGGAAATTCCAATTTGGAATCTATTCGACGAAAAAGCTTGAGATTTTCTGCATAGGCTAATGCGAGGATGGGTTGAAAAGTAATGCCTCCATGGATGTAACTTTTTTATTTTATAACCGATTTTCAAAATTCTTTTTGTATCTGATACTCACATTTCTCCTCTATGTAATGCACTATTCACTTTTCGACACAGTCTCCATCCCATTGGGGAAAGTCGCAAGGTGCAAAGTCTTTCATTGTTGAACTGCAGTTTTTCATCTTTGAACTGTAGGCGCTGCAACGCCTCTGGTGTGTGGTGACTCGTGTGCGGGTAGACGTTATCGTGCTGCAGAAGAGGATCCAAAGCTGCCATTCAATCCTCGTGTCGAAGACAACCCCGGAATTCTTCTCCGACGGGTTCACCCGACTAGTCACGCGTTGATACAGTGCGTGGAAAGGGATGGGGACTATGTCGAAAAGTGAACAGTGCATTACATAGAGGAGAAATGTGAGTATCAGATACAAAAAGAATTTTGAAAATCGGTTAAAAAATAAAAAAGTTACAGCCATGGAGACCTTATTTATCAATCGCCCCTTTCTAGAGAGAGGTGTTGGTTG
>JAHWFO010024136.1:372814-393994 GCA_023313115.1 Rhysida immarginata
CATTCAATCCTGGTGTCGACAACAACTCCGGAATTCCTCTCCGACGGGTTCACCCAACTAGTCACGCGTTGGCGTAATGCGTGGAAAGGGGTGGGAACTATGTCGAAAAGTGAATAGTGCATTACATAGAAGACAAATGTGAGTATAAGATACAAAAAGAATTTTGAAAATCGGTTAACAAATAAAAAAGTTACAGCCATGGAGACCTTATTTATCAATCGCCCCTCGTAGATAGCTTAGAATCTAGGAAAAATATTGTCTAATTTGTCCGAATGGTATATTTCTTTGCAGTTTGGAATTTTTACATTTCAATTAAAAGCAGAATTTACAATTAAACATGTAAATATGAAACACATGTGATCGTTTAATTTTTTTGTTCTTTTTTTTAACAAGTAAACATACACTAACTTATTAATAATTTTATTAACTATTTTATCTCTCCATGATAAAGGTCTACAATAAAGCAAAGCCCCTAATCCACGTAGCTTGGCTATGCGCCAAGTTTTCCTGCCACAGTATAGTTAGACAGTAGGCGCACTCGCCCTGATTTGTTCCGATCAGTTTGCCATATTGTGTGACTGTACCCAGCAGTTGAGTAACGCGATATCTTTTTTGTGTCTCACCTCTCAAAACATTTCAAATTTATTTGTTAAAAAAAACACCTAAAATTAGTTCAATTTTCATTTATTGAGTACGATTCAATTTTTTATTTACAAAAAATACAACTGATTTAGAAAATGATAATTTTTAAAGCATTTAAATTATTAAATCCTATTCAATTTAGTATTGTAATATTATTGTTTTTATCAGAAATAGGCTTGCTCTAGTAAAACTTAATATTGATTGGTTTGGTTGGTTTGATTTGTTTGGTATTAACGTCCTTTTCAACTGCTTTGGTCATAAACTTAATCTTGAAGTTAATGTGCTTGTTTCAAGAAGTATTCATTATTCCCAATTTATTCGTACACTGAAGTGTCTAGTTTAAAATGATCATTCAGTGTATGTTCTATCCTTGCTGCTAAAACTGATACAATCAATATGAACAATCACCTTCAGGGCATGATTCCATGCTCTTTTGAAACAGTTACTTGTCGATGAGGCTGTAAACAAAGTTCCTCGCCTCTCTCAATCCATCTATGATGTATTTTTAAATACAGACAAACGTAATTCAATACTCATAGCCTTTCTTTGATATTCTAAAATGTTAAGGATGCAATGTCAAATTTTCCTGGGCAAACCCAATTAAATACAAAATTCCAGTGCAAGCATTTTTAAAGAATTCTTTTCGCTTTTCCACAGTGAATATTTCTAATGAGTTTTCAAGGGTTCATACTTATATTCAAATTGAGATATTGCAAAATTTCATCCAACAAACAGCCCGAGCAACGCCGGGCATATCAGCTAGTTTACTATAAAATTATGCAATGTCCGTACTTATGATTACCAATCTAATAGCCAGAATATGCTCCTTTGGAAGCATACATCGCGGTCAGTCTTTGTAGGATGGTTTTTACATCCATTGTTTGACCATTCAAATACAATGCATCCCAAATTTGGCTTGGTGTCCTTGGCGGAGAATCTAGTGATCCCATAGGTTTACGATTGCCTTTAGCTGTAGAAAGTATGGTGGCCAGGGTAAGTACTTTTCGAACTACTCCAGGACTATTCAAGCATGTGGGCTTGTCTTGCTGATAGATGCCAAGACCCCAGAGTATATAAGGCATGCTCAAGTGAAAGTGATTTGGGCTCTAGCGCGCGAGCACGTGAGTGCGCAGACACGAGGCAAACGGGTGATTGTTGAGTATCGTCTGCTTGTTTTGATAAGCACTGCTGTGGGAAGTTACGTTAGGCTTATGCTCGTATTTCGTTTGCATTACAATGGACCCTCCTATTAAATTTCCGTCCAAAACTGACCAACGAGTGGTGATATTGTTTCTGACAGCTGAGGACATTCCACCAGTTGACATTCATGCTCGGACATGTTTCTTTGATTCCGACGGTCCTCTGCTTTTGGAGTTTATGGAACCCAAAACCCGTACTAATGCTATCGCATACACCAAGACACTGCAGAACTTGCGTCAAACTGGGAAAAAACAAGCGTCCTGGTAAGCTCAGTGATGGGGTGATCCTCCTCCAGGACAATGCTAGGCCACATGTTGCGAGACTGGTGCAGGAAGCAGTAACCAAAATGCGGTGGCAAGTTCTGCCACACTCTCCTTATAGCCCGGACCACTCACCATGTGATTGTCATGTGCTTGCTCCTTTAAAGAAGGTTCTGAAAGGCCGACGATTCGCCAATGATGAGGAGGTTAAGGACGCTGTTCGGGCATGGTTCAGAGAGCAGCAGAAAACAGACTTTTTTGCTACGGTATTAGCCGATTGATGCCCCAGTGGGAGTCCTGTATTGCGGCAGGTGGAGATTTTTTTAGGACTGCGCGTTCTTCTTCCATATAAGCAAAGGTAAATATTAATATTTTCATTTAAACCGTCCCAGTGCCCTTTGAATCACTTACATTTGAGCATGCTTTATACAATCAATAGATTTGGATTCAGTGAGGTAACCATTTGCGTTCAAGTTGCCTTTCATAGCTATTAGCGGGCCCCAAACCATATTATAAAAACATTCTCCAGGCTGTATCTGAAGAAAACTGTGTCCGCGTGTTCGTTCTGTGAGGTTTGTCTCCAAATATGGCACCATCTGTCCAGATGGCAAGCAAAAATCGCGGCTCATGGAAAAAGGTAACCAGTTGTCACTCAGCCAGGATCTATTCTCGACATTGCCTTGCAAACTCAGTGTATTTTTTGCGATGATCGGGCGTCAACATGGGCGCTGGCACCAAGCGTTGATTCAGAATCAACTGCGCAGCAGGGTTCTTTGGACTTTTGTTTTGGAGATCTTTCTGTCAGTTCGAGGATCACTTGTTTAACAATAGTGCCTCGATTAGTCCTGATCTTCCATTTAATCTGACGTTAATCTCTGGGGTCAACGGCAAGTGGAGCTCCGCAATTGATCTTCCATTTGTCAATTTTCGATACACTTACAGAACTGCACGAGGACATTTCACAAAGTTCGCGGTTTCTGAAAAGCTGCCCAATTGATAATCAATTCTATTAAGTCACGTGTCTCACCCATGATATTCAGTGTTACCCGTGATACCAAACATCAAGCCACTTTCATCGTGGCACTTTTCCAGAGATATAATACTCTAGAGTATTCCACGTCTGCTTTGGGGAGGTGGTCATAATAATATGACTGGGTCCTCTATCTCATAAGTTAATTGATTAATTTTTTTAATTTAAATTTATTTTGTAAAATTAATTTGTTGTAAAATTTTAATTTGCTTATATTCGTTTCCGATGAAGTAAAACTGTTTATTATTTTTATTTCAGCAAAAATACGGTAAAACAAGAAATTAGGGAGCTTCATAAACTTTATAAAGAATGGTGGATTACAATACGCAGCAATGAAACCTTACTAGAAGGAAACATTCGTAAGCTGGGCAAGCATATTCGTGCTTTTATAATCGCCGCCAGTGAAGAACCTACTCATTCTGTAAAGATCCTTCGGGTTTCAGAAGCAGCCAAGAGAAATGCTAAGAACTACGGGAAGGCTATGTTTACTACCACGACACGTGACACAGCACCAGTTTATGATTTACCAAGTGAGAAAAAAAGTTTTATCAACAGAGAAATTTTTATAACAGAGGAAAACTCAGATTATCGTACTCACCCAAATGAAGAAGTTAAGGAAACCAAGAAAACTCTCGCAGTTTCGTCTCAAGCGTCAAGTTCATATCAGTCTATCGGAGATTGTACCAGGGAACAATCAAGCGCTTTCTTTAAATCAAATAAAAATGGACCTCAAGACGGTTCGTTCCTCTCATTTAGCTTAACTGACTTTAAAAGAGAAGAATCGGTTGTTTCATTATGCGATCAACCTTTTACAGAAGAGTCGTACTATATGAAAATGATTCTGATAGATCTTCTTAAAAATCTAAACAAGATCAAAGATGCTCCTTTGAGAACCGCGGCAACCTATGGAGAAAAAAAATACGCGCCATCACGTTATGCCGTCGGCCGCGATAAGTTTCTGCCCTCATATTCGAGTCTTCAGTCTTCTCCGATATGTGTTGCTTCCGAGTCTCCTCGAAGTCGCTCCGTCCATTTCCGAATCTGTCCAGCAGCCAGCTCGGGACAAAAAGCTTTAAATCAAATGAGACACCTGAAAAGAGGATTCTGGTCGACATACAGAGTTAATGAAATGATCAGAAGAAAGCCAGACATGGTTTACACTACAAAAAATTTTTACGCTAAAAAATCTGTTTTATCTGCCCAAGAGAGAATGAAATTCGTCCTACGTTCTGAGAATTCTTTTAAATTAGTTCCACCTGTGCGAAAACTTGGAGCTAGAGCAAATATCATGAAATGAGAATACAAACATGTAAATTTCAAATGCTATTTCCGCAATAAAAACATGGATAAAGCAGAGAAAGAATAATTTTAATTACTATAAAACATGTTTATTAAGTATCCTGGACTTTCCTAAAAATACGGGATTGTTCAATAGAAATATTTTAGAGGTTGAGAAGCAATTTTTATTCAACGAATTTAAAAGAACTCTCCATGAACATTAAGGCATTGGTACATGAATCTATAGATTCCTTGCACCATTTAACCATTGTCGTATAGAAATTACTCTAGCCGCCGTATACACCTTTCATTCTCGTAAAAATTTGTCTTACCTTTCGCGGCTGCGCAGTCCAAACGTGCTTCTATTGAACAACGTGTCCGCACGCCACGAGAAGACCGCTGAGTTGCTTAATGTGCTCGTATGATGTCGCCGCAGTTGCAGATGAATCTATTCAGTGTTGGGGACAAACAGCCAAATTTTAGTCAATGTTTCATCGATATAAACAATAGGACATTTTCTTTTCTTAATTTTTTCATATTTTTCAGGTATCTACCTCTCCATGCAAACGTTTTTATTTGTTTGGAAACACAGCCAGAACTCATTTTTTGCGCTACTTGATTTTCGCGCTTTTCCTCCCTTCATAACTATAGACTGATCTGCAACTACAGTGACACCATACGAGCACATTAAGCAGCGCAGCGGACAATATCTTGTGGCGTGCGAACAGTATATACGAGGTGTGTCTAAAAAGTTCGGTGAATGGTGTCATACCTGAACAGCAACTTGGCGCATGTGCTTGCGCATGCGCATGGTTCTTCAGAGACTTGGGGATAATCGATACACAGCATGCAATGCATGTGATCGGCAGTGTAAACAGACTGCGACCAGTTGAACGTAGTCTGTGTGAGAGGAAGTGTCACAGCGCAATGGAGCAACGTGTAAACATCAAGTTCTGCTACAAATTGGGGAAGACTACAACGGAGACACATGGAATGTTGGTGCAGGTGTACGGGAGGGAAGCCGAGACCAAAAAAAAAAAAGCCGTCTGCAAAAATCCAAGGTGAAAACACTGTTGATCGCCTTCTTCGACAACAACGGCATCATCCACAAGGAATTTGTTCCTGCAGGTCAAACCATTAATGCTGCATTTTACCAGTCCGTTTTGAACCGATTGCTATAGCGTATCCGGCGGGTTCGGCCAGAGTTGCACAGGACTGGAAAATGGATGCTGCTCCATGACAATGCCTCTGCACACTGGGCGATCCGTGTGCGCCAATTCCTGGCTCAGAAGATGGTAACTCTTCTTGAACACCCTCCGTACTCCCCTGATCTGGCTCCTGCGAGCTTCTTCCTGTTTCCCCGCTTGAAGGCGACCATGAAAGGTGAACGTTTTGCGGACGTGAATGCCATCAAAGATCGTGTGACAGCCGTTCTGCGATCGACTCCACAGGAGACCTTTGCTGATAGTTTCCAGAAGCTGTACGAACGTTGTCAAAAGTGTGTTGTAGCGGGTGGCGACTATTTTGAAGGGCAATAAAGAAAATTTGTTTGTATCTTTTGTTTTGTTTGTTCTCTGATAGCATTCATCGAACTTTTTAGACACACCATGTATAACCATCTTTATCAAGATGTAAAGCAGTTCTTCGTTTTCGTCCAGTTGTTTTTAATTCCTGAGAGATTATGCACTAAGTGGCCAGTTTATTAGGACCCCCCCCCCTAATATTGTGTTGCATCAATTATAGCAGCACGAATTCGCCCTGGCATGGATTCAATTAGCCGCTGGAAGCATTATTCCGTGATGTTTGTCCATGCGGAGGCAACAGCTGCTCCCAGTTGATGCTTATTGGATGATGGTGGAACCATGCCTCGAATAACTCGTTGCAGCTCATCCCAAAGATGTTCGATTGGGTTGAAATTCGGGGACTGTGGTGGCCAGAGGAGTAAGTTGAATTCATTATCGTGCTCCTGGAACAATTCCATGACGATACGAGCCTTGTGACACGGAGCTTTGTCCTGCAGGAAGTATCTTCCGATGGGGGAAACACAATAGTCATGAAGGGATGAACGTGGTCGGCAACAATGTTCAGGTAGCCCTGACCATTAGAGCGTTGTTCTACAGGTATCAGCGGACCAAGAGTATGCCAGGAATACATTCCCCAGACCATTACAGAGCCTCCACCAGCCTGAACAGTGGAAATCAGACAGGAGGGGTCCATCGCTTCGTGTTTTTGTCGCCAAATTCAGGGTCGGTCATCTGCATGCTGCAATAGGAAACGGGATCATCCAACCAGCAGACCTTCTTCCAGTCGTCGATGATCAGTGTTGGTGATCACGAACAAATTGGAGACGTTTTTTCGGTTTTGGGTGGAGATCAAAGGTACCGGGACTGGCCGTCGGCTGTGTAGCCCATCCTTGCCAATGTATGGCGTGTAGTGCGTTCAGAGATGTTATTCTGCGGTCCAGTATTGTAGTTGACGAGTCGTGATGTTTCTATTCGCACGAACAAGCATTCTCATCCTATGCTCACCCCTTGGATCGACGAGTCGCTTGCGACCACAGGCTTGTCTCTGGCTGGTTGTTTTTTGGTTGTTTAACCAGTCCTGGTAAACACTTGAAATGGTTGTTCGGGAAAAGCCTAGAAGACGTTCGGTTTCGGAAATACTCAGTCCACCTCGCGGGGCACCAGCTATCATCCCGCGCTCGAAGTTGCTCAGATTCTTTGTTTTCCTCATGGTGACGGTCAAACAACTTGAAGTTGACAGTGTGCTCTCGCATTATATTGGTATCGACTGTCACGTGACCAACCGATACGTAGTAATTGCTATGCCAACGGATTTGCTTAGTCATGGGTGTTCCTAATAAACTGGCCACTCAGACCTGAAATCTTTCTGCGACAGTCCTTCCCTTTTTAATACTATTGACAGATGAAATAACCTTCATGTACATTTAAGGTGTACTATCAAGTGTTGAAACGCTTGTAAATGTGTAAATCATGTTAAGCATGTTAATAGTGTTATCTATAAGAATGTCATAGATTAACAAGGGGATATGGCAATGTGATAGTTATAGTAAATCACATTTGATGGAGACACTAATTTATTGAATATCTTTTACTGCTTGGCCGCCATGTTCCCTCAACAATTTTATCAATTTTGAAATTGTATGAAACATTTTATAATATAGAGGATTGTTAGGGATTTATGGTACAATTAGCATAGGGTGAGTTGCATAAGTTAGGATGTTTTCCAGAACATATTTTTTATTAACCACAATATGATGAAAAAAGACACCATAATCATTAAAATAGGCTATTGATGCAACATATGAAAAATTATTGTCACTAAATATAAAATAATCATTAAGTTATCATGTGTTTTTATCATAGTAAAAAATGTCCCATCTTATGGACCCTGCAGTCTAAGATGGGACATAGGAAACCACAACTTGTTTTGATGTTCACTGATGAAAACATCTTTCCGAATGTCCAAATGTCCGTGAAATGTCCGTCGGTGAAATGTCCGTTCGGCCAAATGTCCGTTCGGTCGAATGTCCGTCGGTCAAGTGTCTGTCGGCCAAATGACCGGGTACCGTTTTCATTTAGTGCATTTAAAACAAGTAAAACGAACTTCATCAGTTGTTATTCATGTCATATGTGCTCATTCTTTGCATTTGATGCACTGTATCCACTTACAAGTAGAGGCTTTATATGGTTCATTGTAAATTATGCAAAACCAGTCAGTTTGCTTGGTGTTGGCTTGATTTTCTTCTGTGTTGTTCTTTGTTTGTTTTTTTCAATGCTCTGTTTTTTGGTGATGAACTGAGAACTTCCGCTCCCTTGCATGCTCGCCGCCTCTTCACTATTTCATCTTAGGCAACTGCAAACTGTCCCGACTTAAGAAAATGGGCACTTTTGAACGTTATTTAGCACCATAAAAAATCTAGTGGTCTCATGAAGCACATGTGGCTATGCAAACAACCCATCAATATCTCAATCAAAATAAGCCGTACAAAGTTAATGTACGGTAATTCTATCTTCCGACAGAGAGTACAATACGTTAGTCAACCATTTTACTTACCATGAGTAAAATTTAACAAGAATTTTTTGTGAGAAATCGGCTGCACGTCTGGCCTGACGATTACAGTGTGTCTTTCTCCTTCGACGTGGTACTGAAAATCAACAACAGGTAGCACCAAAAGTTGCTTACATTTTTTAAAATCGCTTTGTCTGTCTTATGACGCGTCCCAACTTATGCAACTTTCCCCTATCTAAATGTGACGCGCGCGTTCATTTCATGTGACCGATAACGTGGGGTATTGTTAGGGCAGGTATTCGAACTGCAAGCTAAAATCATAGAGTATGGCACCGAAAATTGGCAGATATTGAGAGGGCTACATAACAGCCCTTTCCGACGTCAAATTTAGCTATTCCGAAATTATGAAAGCATGCAAGAAGCGAGGCTTCCTAGTTTTCAAGAAAGGGATATCATTGTACCAAATAATATTGGCAAAACCAAAGCGGCGCCATTACTGAGGGTAAAAAGCAGACCAATCCGAGACCATCCATTAGCCATACTCCTGATGTCGTCCGGAAAGTTCGGGCTCTCGTAACTGGATGTAACGCACTAATACACCGGGTCATTGTACAGAAGTTAGGGACATCTGTGTACACGGTAAACACAATTATCAACCGTAGTTTACAGCTGGAGAAGCGACACAAGAGTCACGAACTTAAGTTGTTGGCGCGCCATTTTCAAGATCGACGGACCTTATGCCGTAAAATGTATGAACGATACTTGGCGGATGTAAAGTGAAAATACGTGGTCATATTAGATGAGGTGTATGTTTATTTAAGCGAATGCAACAAGAGCCGAGACATTTTTTACCGCCCAAGGAGTTCTAAGGACTTCAGTAATTGGTACCGTGAATGCAAGAAACATTTTCAAACGGTTTCATGAGCGTGGCGAGATGCAGGTACAACGGCAAGTTAACTTTATACAGAGTTGAGTCAACGGCCAAAGTCAACGCTTTATACTATCAGACTAACGTTCTAATTCCTATATTTACTCCTGAGATCCCAAGTTTATACGGTACAGAGGTAAACATTGTATGGCGGCACCAAGACAGGGCGTCGAATCATGCTGCCGCGTCAACTCGCCTGTTCCTGGAAAGAACGCAAGAAGCTACTAGAAACCGCACCATTCCACTCAGCGACATACCCGTCAAGTCGCCGGACGCATCTCGCTTATGGATTTTTGTGGTGTTGGCTTAAACGAGCCGACCGCGAACAGTGGAGGGTCTCTGGAAGCGTATCCGCAAGAGTGGCTACGAATTGATCTTGATGTTCTGCCTTTTCCGAAGACATGCTAGAACGGTGGATCATGTACGAGGGCTGGCCATAAAGTTCGTAATTATTGTATGAAAAAACGAAAACATCTGTCCAAATTCGTTTTGTCCAAAAAACGAAAAATATTTGTCATTCGTTTTTAGAAATGTGTACGTTTATGAACAGTTATTTTTGATTAAAAAAGATCCCGGTATTTAGACCCTCCAAGGGCTCACACTTCTTCCGCTGGACGCAATGAGTCAAAATGCTAGAAATATATTTATATAAATGCTAGAAATACATTTGCTGGACAAAACATTTATTTTTCCTTTGTGATATTTACATGTTCTGAGCTAGCAACTGTCCTAAAAATGAGCGACGATTTGAAAAATCAATTAACTAAAAACAGAAGGCGATAGAAAAGCACGGTTTGATGCGTTCTGCTTAGGAAACCAGGGAATTTATTCGCACCATGTTTCAAAATGAGTTATAAAGTTCGTCAACAGATACAGATGGCGCTGCTATTCTCTACGCATTCCGTCCCGTGAGATCGTCATTCTATACCTCGCTCAGCATTCCAACTGAAATGTTTGCACGGGTGTCTGCCAATTTTGTCCTAAGACTGCATATGGTGGTTATTTTGAAAACATTGCTTTATAGTTTTTTTCCCGTCAGCAGCGACATCTGTTGACAAACTTTGTAACTAATTTTGAAACTTGGTGCGGATAAATTCCCTGGTTTCCTAAGCAGAACACAGCAAACGGTACATTCCTATCGCCTTCCGTTTTCCGTTAATTGATTTTTCAAACAGTCACTCATTTTTAGGTATATAATCAAGGTCTTTGTATCGCTATTATATAAATAAAATATGGAGGCTTTGCAATACATTTTATATTTTATTGATGAAAAAAAAAATCCACCAACCAGTTTCGCTGTCTTTTCCCGGCTGATTGAATGAATAGCTGCAAAAGGTTTGCTCATTGTAAAACAATCATTATCATTATACCAGGAGCGTTCAAATTTGACCTGGATTTTATTTTTTGTAAATTTCATTGTTGTAAACATCTAAACTTTCATTATTGGGATGGCAACTGCCGCCTGTCATACAAATGCAGCACCACTCATCCAGTTGCCATGACAACCGATTGTTTGTTTAAACAAAATGGTGGACAGCGATGTGTCGACCAAAGTGGAAAAACGAATAATCATCAAGTTTCTCCACAATGAAGGTGTGAAAGCATCTGAAATTCATCAGAGACTTCAAAGACAGTGCACCGAGCCATGTTTGCTTCGGTCATCCGTCTTTGCTTCGTGCCAAAAGTTTGAAGGAGGGCAATGAACCTCATAAGGCAAGGCCATTGCATGAACGAACTCCAAATGAGCTGATAAGGGACAACAGGCTGATTCATTTAACGAATTTTTCAGATGGCGAATGTATTCGCGAAAAATCAGATTTTACGAGTCTCTCGAGAAACGCACTTCTCACCAAGAGACGATTTGAAAAATTTGGAAAATTTGAAGAATTTTAAAATTCGAAACACACTTCCAAAGTCTACTTCGGAACGCTAAGATCAATTCCAATGTTAAAAACGGTCACACATGTGCGAAACTGATTTCTTTATTATAAAGTTGAATTTCAACTATCCCTCATCATCTTATGTTGTAAATAACAAATCAGAAATTGTTGTACATCTACTTAAACACAATGGCCAATCTTTCTGAACAAGAAAAAAATAAGTATTCTGATGGTGCGATCATCAAAGGTCGTATGCTGAAGTAAGTTCACTATTTAACGAAAATATTCGCGCTCCAAACAATCCTATTTCAAGAGCCACTGCCGAGCGCACTGTGACGCGCTTCCAGGAAACGGAAAGTGTTAAACATCGTGAAATTCTTGGTTCAAAATCATCGACTTTTGAGGAAAAATAGCTTGACGTTGCACTGTCGTTGCACTGCGGAAAAATCATCTTCACCTCAGTACCCATAAAGCTGCACAAATACGAGGAGTGATCAAAAAATAAGGTTTCAAAACCTGCAGTGAAACGTGTACATTTTATTTCATACAACTAATATAGCCAACTGATAGTACATATATTAGGTTATTTTTTCGACGTAGTCTCCATATCGGTTTAGGCACTTGTCTGTTCGTGGGATGAATTTCAATATTCCCTCCTGGTAAAAACCCTGTCCTTGCGTGTTCAGCCACGTTGTCGCGAAACGACCAGGACTTCTCACCGAGGGCGTCATCCTCCTTCACGACAACGCGCGACCTCATACATTCCAGAAGACCACACGCTGTTGAAGCACATTCGCTGGAACATCATCAAACACCCTCCCTATAGCCCGGACCTCGCTCCAAGCGACTTTCACCTCTTTCCTCACTTGATGGAGCACCTAGGAGACCGACGGTTCGCTTCAGAGGAGGACCGGGTGAAGCACTTGCAAAAAATGGGCCATAGATCTTGAATTTTGAGATGGTGTGCCATTCAAACGAAACTTAAAGACATCCTCGTTTTATACATGAGTCCCCCCCACCCCCACCCGTCCGAAAATAATTCGAGATGTAAAGAAAGAAATTATAAGGAGTCAATAAATATAAATTAGGTTTGAAGTACACTACTGTTTATAAAAATCGCAACACCCTGATGGAATAGCCCAATCTGCATTAAATTTGGAGCATTTGTATATCATGGGTCAGAAAAGAAACCATTAGATTTTCAGGTCAATACAATGCGTTTTATTGTCACATTAGTTTCGGGTGAAACCACCGTGGGATGCAATTACAGCCTCTAAACGTCGTGGCATTGAGTCAAACAAGCTCTGAATAAGGGCCTGGGGAATGTCCTGCCATGCTCTGTCTACACGGGTATACAGTTCATCCACATTTGCTGCTGCAGGAGTCTGACGAGCCAATCGATGAGCAACCCTGTCCCACACATGTTCGATTGGGGACATTCGTCTGGTGAACGAGCAGGCCAGGGGAACAAGGGCGTCTGATGTGCTTGTAAAAGGCGAGGACATTTCTGGCCACATGCGGTCGGGCATTGTCCTGTTGGAATACAGCGCCTGGAAGGTTCTGCAGGAAGGGGATGACCTCGGGTTGCACAACTTCCCTGATGTACCGGTCACTGTTCAGATTGCCATGGATTCTGATCAGACGGGAACGGCCATGGTAACTGATTGCACCCCACACCATCACCCCTGGCGTTTGTCCTGAATGACGCTGCAGGATGCATTCTGGAAGGTCGCGCTCGCCACGATGTCTTCTGACTCGTATCCTGCCGTCATGGTGCTGCAAGTTAAACCTTGACTCATCCGAAAACACAACTTGTTGCCATTCAGCTTGCCACTGTTGGTGTTGATGGGCCCATTGCAACCTGAGGCGCCGGTGGTTTTGAGTCAAAGGAATCCGCAACAATGGTACTCGTGCCATCAATCCTCTGGAAATCAAACGGCGTCGTACAGTGCTAGCAGACATTGTCCTGCCTACTGTAGCACCCCACTGTTGTGCTAACACTGTGGAAGTGGCTGTACGATCTGCTACACACATGCGATAGAGGTGTCTGTCATCTCGCGGTGTCGTCGTGCTGGGTCTTCCTGAGCCTGGTCTTCGGTGTGCCCTGTTCTCTTCGTTCCACTGCCTCCATGCACGCATAATTGTCGTTGCATTACGTCCTACACGAGCAGCAATGTCACGATACGACCATCCCGCTTCACGCAGACCAATTATGCGTCCTCTTTCAAAGTCTGTCAGCTGTTGATATGGTACCCTTCGTCGTCGTCGAGGCATGGTGTTCTTTCAAGCAATTACTCTGAAAATCTAATCATTTATACTCTGACCCATTGTATGCAAATATTACAAATTGCATATGGATTAGACCATTCCATCAGGGTGTTGCGATTTTTATAAACAGTAGTGTATTTCTGTGAAACAATTTTTATAGAGGACCCATTTCGGCATAGCCTATAGAGGTAAATCTAGTTGGGGAGATCTTTTAATAATGAAAAATAGCCAAGATTTCATCAGGTCCTCCCGTTTAAATAATTCTGGCTACGCCCTAATGTTCATCACTACAATGCTAAAAGCATGGCTGCAAAAATTTACGAAACTATTGCAATTATTTGTAAACACTATTTATCGTCTCCCGTTAAAATCCAAATCAATAGGAGAGTTGAAGAGTAGTCTATATAAGTGCACAAATATTTTCAAAAACTTAAAGAGTTTTCAAAACACATATTTGCTAATTAATAAAAATCAAGCAATAAACATTAATTTTGCTTTATACCGTGGTTTATAATTGTTGTACAATATTTTTCAGTAATTGAATCAAAATTTAATATTTAAGCTTGGTATTAATTAAATAAGTTTTGTAGCTTTATTATTATAAGATTTTTCAGAAAAGGAAAATGAAAATTTTCACCTGGAATGAAAATTTTACATGAAAAATACACCATTTTATTGGAATAATTTATTTCTTATTATTTGATTTGAAAGATTCTCTTAATGGATGATTCTCAAGTAAAGAACATTCATTTTTAATTAAGGCAAAAGTGTTAAGTCGTTAACGTTAGTCATAATTGAGACTAAAAGTAATACCAAAATAAAATTCTTAAAATTCCGTTAAATATCTGTTGAATATATACACATTGTAATTATTTTCACGTTAAGTTTTAATATATTTTGGAAATAATAAAGTTAGGTAAAAAACTTCTCCCACGATTGCAATAATCTGGATTCGTTAGCTGGATTCCAAGAATCGGATATCAAAGCTTTTATAGACGAACGATTATCGTGAGTTTTAATATTTTTCTTCTTGTACCTTTAATAAATAATTATACTGACGGACTTTAATTGAAGATATTTCTATAGTACACACATGGCACGTTACTTCTACAAGAAGCCATATTTTTACTACAAGTGACTGGACTTTATGAGGGTGTACAATTCATCAGTAAACTATCTTTTTACATTTTAGCACAACTCTACATATGTTCTTATTGAGCAGCTTGTGTATTTTTAAAATGAAATAAATGTTCATATTTTTCGCTTGCAGATGAAATGTAATGGAGAAGAGGACAGTTGCTGGAAATGAAGAAGGACTAAGTGAAAAAAAAAGTGACTCCCGTTTCTACACTGAGCAATCGGCTACCTCTTCATTTACTTCCAAAAGCTACGCGTCAAAGAAAAAAGAACGCAGCGCTATTTATCCTTTAAAGACTCAATGTAAGTTTCATTAGTCTAACGTAACTAAGTTGCACGCCATAAGTTTATTACATGTACATTTACCACCATAAATTAAAGAGTAAGCAAGAATGAATAATTTTAATTGGAACATATGACGATCAGTACACTAGCTTGCAAATATTTTGCAAAAGAAATAGGCTATAAATGCTTGGAACATAAAAACTTCATAATGTAAGTGACATAAGTACAGAGGGTTGAGTACGTTACAACTAAACGATTTGCAAGCGTCATAAGTCTATGAGAAACCCCGCCGCCATGTTCGGTGAAGTTCTATCTGGTGTCCACGGTGTCGAACTATGGCTCTGCATCGCAGTTGCCATTCAATAAGACTTTGCCGTAGAGAATTTAGGTCGATCTGTGCCCACCCATTTTCACAGGCTTTCCATAGACCGTCCAATGTACGGGGTCGTCTACTTCCAAGGGCGCGTTTCAACAGTCCAAAGCCGCAATATTTCATGGGGGGATGCATCTGGAGATTTCACGGGTATGTCTTCAAACGGAATTAAATGTATGGCCGTCTCCTGTTCCAGTGTTCGCAAATGGGCGACCGTTGACTTGGACGTATGACTCGCAGCTTTATCCTGATGCATTCATACCAAGTTTCGGACACTTAACCAGTTGGAGATTTTTGTGGATTATGTTGCGTACTGTTGACTGTGATACCCCTACCTTATTTGCGACAGCCCTTTGAGTTTGGGATTTTCTGCAGAGATAAGACGCTTGATTCATACCTTCGAAATGGTGAGATCCCTGGATTTGCATTGTTTTAGGATCACTTCGCGTCGGAAGGTGCATTTATATATGGATTTTTGGCGGCATTCTCGAAGCTAGCGTTTGTACAACGATTAAGAATGATGAAGCGATGTCCCCTTTATAACTCCTCACGACCGCATAGCCCTGTCAACCAAGTGGCTGGAGAATTTGCATATGCAAATCGTTTAGTTGTAATGTACTCAACCAACACCTCCTAGAGAGAAGGCCTGCGGACAAAAGGTGTATACATTGTTACATCATCACCAAGCGGCTATTGTTATCGTATTTCTACCAATAATAAGCCCTAAATACACCTTTGGTCCGCAGGCCTTCTCTCTAGGAGGTGTTGACTCAACCCTCTGTATAATATACTCAGTTATTCAAGTATTTTCTTTTATATAAACCAAAATCATTGATTTTTCTACTGTTTTGTACTTAAATAGACTTTCCATTTTTATGAATTACTGAAAATATTCTATTTGGCATCGATTCTGCCAAATATTTAATTGTTGAAAGTGAGATTTCTTCCTATTGTTTAATCACAGACTGTTTAAACTCTTCAACTGTTGAATGTTGTTTTCTATTCGTATCAACTTTTCTTGCAAGAATTTCCTATAGTTTTTCTATATGATTTAAATCAGGACTCCGCGAAGGCCAGTCCATAATACTGATATTATGCCTTCGGAACCATCCCGTCGCTGATGCAGATTTATGGATCAGAGCGTTATCCTGCTGGAACTTCCAATTCACTCCTTCTATTCGTTTTCCATGTATAGAGCAAATATTCCTGGAGAATTACTTGACACTTCAAAGAATCTTGTCGTCCTTCCATTACAACAATTTGTGTTGTAGTCGTTTCCCAAATGCTGCCCAGATCATCAGCGAGCCACCACCATTTTGCAGGCTAAACACGTTCTTTTCTCTTTCGTCATATCATGAGAGTAGTGCCTCCGGCTCGTTCAAGTTAAACTTATTTTCGTCGGAAAATATGAAAGTGTCCCATTCTTCAATCCAACTCATCTTGTTCTTTGCTCACGTACACAAACAGCACGTCACTTAGGCAAGGTTTCTTCATCATTTTCTCTTACACGGGGACCGCACGGATATGTAATCACGGATTTGGTTGAAATTTTAGGAGGTCAATCTACAACATGAATATACCTTCCGTATAAAAAGATTTGACTAAAAAAAAAATATATATATATATATATACATTTTACGTTTATTATTGCAGTGCCAGATAAGCCAAATGGGAAGAAATATATACAACTTAACAGCGGTAGCGCAGTGGTTCTGTGGATTTACTAGTCCGGTTTCGATTCCTGTAGGATTGAAATTTTTTTCCATTTTTTCCCTTTTTTTTTGTGTGTTTTTCGCCATTATTATTTGTTTGCACTTTGCATAATAAAATTCACATACATTAGAAAACGTCACAGGTCAGAAGACAAATGCAAAAAATGGAAAAGTAATGAAAAAAAATTTCAATATTACAAGCATCGAACCCGGACCAGTACATTCGCAGAACCTGACGTTAACCACTAGGCTACTACTAATCTTTCTTCACACTTGGCTTATTTGGCACTGTAATGATAAACGTAAAATATTTTATTTTTTTCTCCGAAACGAAAAGCCATTGAGTCAAATTCTTTTACACAGAAGGCATATTAATGTTGTAGATTGACCTCCAAAAATTTCAAGCAAATGCGTGATTACATGGCCGTGCGGTCCCCTTTGTTAGTTAAGATGAGAAAGCACTTGGAGACGTTTTTCAGGGTGATCAGCGACCGGGAAAACCAGGAAAAGTCGGGGTATTTTTTGTAACCGGGAAAAGTCAGGGAATATTACAAAATAAGCAACAACAAAAAAACGCGAAATAGGAACGAAAAATTTGAAAAATATCAATAATTTCCAATCAAGTTAGTATTTGTTTGTTTTTTTTTTGCTGCCGGTGGTCAGGGAAAATTACGTGAACAACAGGAAAATATCAGGGAATTTTGCAAAATCGTTTTGCTAGGCACCCTGATATTTGTACGGTACGAGTTGACCAGCCGGCCAGGTGGCCGAGAGGGCTAGGGCTTAGGCTCTCTAGTTCTCGAGTCAACCTGGTCGTGGGTTCGAATCCCGCCGTGGGCATGGATGTTTGTGTTTGTCTCGGGCTGCGTACAGATACAACTTGTGTAAAAGGCGAGAAATGACCTTGGTAGTCGACGCCAAAATTTCTAATAAACCAACCGATTTGACCCTCCCGTATCTAATGAATTGATTTCAGCGAATGAAATTATTTGTCTTGAAGCCAGACAAATGATGTTACGATCAACACATGGTGGTGTTTTCTTTTTTTAACCGACTTCAAAAAAAGGAGGTTCTCTGTTTGACCCATATATGTATGTTCGCAATTTTCTCAAAAGCTATTGATCCGATTTAGACGGGGTTTTCGCTATTCGATTGAATATTTTTCTGGGAAGGTTGTATTCAAATAAGCTTTTTATAAAACCACGCTTTTATCATGTTTTATTATTATAATATCTCGTCAACAATATGGCATAATTTTGTAACAATAAACAACGGAGACATTTAATCCTCGTCATAACGAATCCTTTGTTGTGGCAATTGGACAGTACGTAGTAGTGAATTAGTACCATTAGAACACGAAACAGTGAACCGATTTGAAAAAAAACATTTTTACCATGTATTTTCATCGGTCCTGCGCATGTGTACCAAGTTTCAGCTCTCTAGCTAGCTTCTAGGGAGGTTGGTTTAATATTGATTATAAGATTTGACCTAAACACTCTAACATTGCAAGTTAAATAAAAGCTTTTCATAATAATAGGCGCATTCGGCAACTCAAATCTTACTGAGTCAGATCTGACTAGGTCATGTGACCTATGACGATTTTATGACTTGCATCTGAGCTGATGTGAGTCGAAGTGCCGAACGCAAAATCTGACTGACTTGAAGACTGAAGCGACATCGACCTGCAGAATAGATCATTAGATCAGTTGCCAGATTGGGCTATAAACCGCAAATTGGGCTTCTTTTAAAACCAATTGGCTTGTAAAATTTTGACTTCGCGGTTTGGGATTTTTTTGGCGGGTCGTGGCTTTTTTTGGGCTCTTTTGGGCTTGTTTTTTTTATCTTGGTTTTTTGAGTCTTATTGCTAAAAAATAAATTAAGTGACGATTTAAATTAAACCAGGGATAGATCAGTATAGAAGGAATGGGGCAATAACTCACGAGCAACTAGTAAATGTTAGAGAATGGTGTTTCAAATTTTTGAAACAGGCGGCAGTGCAGGTTCAGAAGCGCCTCCCTGAAAAATTTTGGTTGTTAGAAAAATTAAAATATCTAGCGCCTCCTTATTTCCTAAATCAGTGCAATAACGTGAAATATGAAGACCTGACCCTTAATTTGGTTCCCATTAATGATTTAGATAAACACAGCATGGAGAATGAATGGCGACTTGTCAAGATCAATAAGTAGTCTGATGTTTTTGGAGAAACTGTTGAAAGAAATAGTATTAAGTTTTGGTCTGCGCGTATGAAGTAGATGGTAAATTAGCATTTTCAAATATTAGCAAATTTGCACATAGACTATTAACTCTTCCTATTAGTAATGCTGTAGTCGAGCGTATTTTTTCTAAAATGAACATCGTAAAAACAAATCTTAGGAATCGGACATGTTTAAGGACTTTAGATGCTATTCTGCAGATCCAAACATCTTTGCAAATAGACGACAAATGTTGCAATGACTTTGAACCATCTAAGTGACATCTTTGACCTTTGGAATGATGGCAAAATTTATCTCTCATGTAATGTATTCGGCAACAGAGCAACAAGAACTTGATGCCGCAGCTGATATTTTTATTGTATAAATTTTTTTCATTATTGTATCAAAAGTGTCATTACTTTATTAAAAGAAATTAATCTCATTTTTAAGTTTATAAAATAAATTTTTTTTGGTGTTTGCATGTCCGTTTTTATTTTTATTTATTTTATTATGAATTACTTCGAATACTATGTGCAGTAATTTAAAATCAGCCGGCTATCAAAGTCTCGCGGTTTTTTGGGCTTCTTTGTGCTTAGTCTCGCGGTTTTTGGGCTGCTTTGTGGACGGGTTTTGGGATTATCGACGTAGAAATATCTGGCAACACTGCATTAGATAGTTCATGGAGCAACCTAACGTGGCTAATTTGAAAATAAACATGTCAATTAAAATAGTAATAAAATCCTAATTGTCCCGAGCCCATTGAAACAGCGTTAATGACAATAAGGGCTACTATCAGCAGCTGTTGCCATTTTCGAGAGCGAAGAAAACGAAATATTTTTAACCTTTTCGGAATAAAAATACAATCCCTGCAGTAGAAGTCAGGGGGAAGTCAGTATTTTTAACCTTTTCGATCGCATGACTTTTGTGCATGGGTTCTCAAACTTTTATTTGTTCGTAGCACATTTTAATTATGTTTATATTTTCTTAATTTTCTTTCGCGGCAAGGCAACGCAGTTTCACAATGCATAGCTGTACCGCGGCACACCCTTTTGAAAGCCCCTTTTGATAACACAGATTAAGAGGAAGACACCCGTTTTTTCCTTAATCAGGGATACATCATCAATAAAAAAAAAGGTGGTTCTCTGTTTGACCCATGAATATTTTTCTGGGTAGCTTTTTTTTACCGACTTCAAAAAAAGGAGGTTCTCTGTTTGACCGTATGTATGTATGTACGTTCGCGATTTTCTCAAAAACTACTGATCCGATTTGGATGGGGTTTTCGCTATTCGACTGAATATTTTTCTGGGAAGATTTTTGACCCATGAAGTTGGTTCATTTTTTGTTAAAAAAATTCTTGTTCTTTTGGACGTCCTTCGCGTGGTTTTGCAGTTGTTTCCGTTTTCCTGAAAACACTTGAGATACCATAGCTTGTGTTCGACCTATTCCGTAGCAATTACTGTTTGCGTTGTGATTAAAATTTTGCAGTAAATTTTCTTTATTATTCATTCTCTCCTCCATCTTTATTGTGATTTCTCTGTTTCTTTTTATTTATTTTTTTTCTATTGGAGAGTTTGTTTTTTTCCTCAAACAACCGCCGTTTTTCCTTGCTTCTATCCGCAACAATCGGTTGTCATGGCAACTCCCCTCTGTGAGCGGATGTATTTGGATACGTCGGCAGGAGGGGGAGGTGGCAGGAAGAGAATAGAGCACTAGATGTAGACAATCGACAATCGAACAGTGAAGTGTACATTTGTTAGGATGGGACGAAAGCAGCGCTTTCACAAAGCTCATCCAACCAGAATAAACTCCAACTGATATACACTGAGGTAGTCAAGAAGCCTAACCAACCCAAGCGATCTTCCATATTATACAAAAAAGAAAATAAGATTAACGATTGTCAGAAACAAAATACAAACAAATTGTCTAGAAATCTTATGTGGATAATGCAGATGATAAACTTGAG
>JAHWFO010024136.1:398994-436498 GCA_023313115.1 Rhysida immarginata
CTGTTTCGTTGTGGAAAAAGAGTTTCATTTTATTCTCAAGTTTATCAAAATACAAACAAAATAAAAAACACAAGGAGAAAGAAGATTATCACATCTTCCAGTAGTCCGGGAAAGAGACGTTGCTAATATCTTCAAAATTGACGTCAAGAACGTGCCTCGGTTTACGATACTTCGTATGCCAGTTCATATTCAATGAGTTCTTCAGTATTCCATTCACAAGTTTATTGTCGTGAGTCTTCATCTTCTGTATCATAATCAAAAGGAGATCCTGTATAAATTTTCCGATATGGGCCATATTTAAATCCATGTGGATGGATTGGTTTTTCACCGTCCTTCTGTCCAGCGGAGCAATGGTCCTCAGGGTAACATTCTGGAATGATTGTAGTTCACTCCATCTGGTTTTACAGATAGTCGCCCACGCAGGCATGCCATAGAGGAGTATGGTCCGGATAATCGATTTGTACAGAAGTAGCTTGTTGTCAATGCTGAGGGCGCTGTTGCGACCCATGAGAGCTATGATACTCTACTTAGCCCTCTTCGCTTTGTTCAGAGCATAGGACATATGCCGGTTCCATGAGAGTCTTGAGTCAATGATAACTCCCAGATACTTGTAGTTGTCCACCCAGTTCAGTTTCTTATTGAACAGAACAAGAGAATCTGGGGGACGCTTGAGCTTCCTATTGAGGTACAAAGCCTTGCACTTTCCGACGTTAAGGTTCAACTTCCAGCAGTTAAACCAGTCTTCGAACTGCTTCAAGGCGCACTGCAGCCGAGTGATAACGTGAGCCGGCTGGTGTGCCCATGTCATAATGGCAGTATCATCCGCATAAAAATACAGATTACAATTATCGGGTTTCGGGAAATCATGTACAAAGTAATTAAATAGCACAGGCCCGAGGACAGAATCCTGAGGGACACCGGCCTTAACAATACGGGGTGTGGAAAGATTTTCTCCAACTTTGGCTTGATAGGATCTGCCGTCAAGAAAGGATTTCACCAACAAAATCAAATCGGCAGGGAACCCGTCTCGGATCATTTTGTAGACAAGGCCCTCATGCCACACCTGGTCAAAAGCTTTACTGACATCGAGAAATACCACCCCACAGTACCTGGAGAGGTTCAGGGGGGGTGCTCAGGTCTTCAACGAGCCTCCATATCTGCATCGGACAAGAGTGGGCAGCACGAAAGCCAAACTGCTCTTCCCGAAAAAGGTCATTTGCTAGACAGTGGTTTTGGAATCTGACGAGAATCGTTTTCTCCAACACCTTGGACATCGTGGGTTGCAGGCTAATAGGTCGGTAACTCGCCGGAATCGCAGGATTTTGCCCCTGCTTTGGGATACTCAACACAATAGATTGCTTCCAAGCCACAGGGAAGTAAGAAAATTTCCAGCAGACGTTAATGATATTAGTGAGATCGTCAATAAAGTTCTTCGGGAGATTTATAAGGGCGTTATTACTCAACTTGTCTCTTCCTGGAGCCTTCTTCTTTTTCAGTTTACTTATGATGGATGGTGGCGACCTCTCCAGCCTCGATGCTGTTCTTCGTTAAATGCTGTGGATGATTTTTTTTTTGATTTTTTTTATTTTTTTATTTTTTTTTATGCTGAACAAGTTTGCAATTGGGTTTTTTTCTCTATCCCTTACGTTTTTTGAGATAAATTTTGAATGTGTCCTAATTTGCATATTTGGAATGATGAAAAGTGCACCATGGGATAGGCCACCCACAACTTCCTATTCATTGGATTCATCAAAATTGACATATCTGCTTCGGTTCAAAAAATAAAAGGGGGGGACAGACTTATGGACCACCCTGTATAAATACGGCAACACATTTATTGTTATGCACCCCGTGTTGTAAAGGCCGGTATCTCTCAGGGTTCTGTCCTCGGGCCTATGCAATTTAATTACTTTGTACATGATTTCCCAAAACCCGATAATTGTAATCTGTATTTTTATGCGGATGACACTGCCATTATGACATGGGCACACCAGCCGGCTCACGTTATCACTCGGCTGCAGTGCGCCATGAAGCAGTTCGAAGACTGGTTTAACTGCTGGAAGTTGAACCTTAACGTCGGAAAGTGCAAGGCTTTGTACCTCAATAGGAAGCTCAAGCATCCCCCAGATTCTCTTGTTCTGTTTAATAAGAAACTGGACTGGGTGGACAACTACAAGTACCTGGGAGTTATCATTGACTCAAGACTCTCATGGAACCAGCATATGTCCTATGCTCTGAACAAAGCGAAGAGGGCTAAGTACAGTATCATAGCTCTTATGGGTCGCAACAGCGCCCTCAGCATTGACAACAAGCTACTTCTGTACAAATCGATTATCCGGACCATACTCCTCTATGGCATGCCTGCGTGGGCGACTATCTGTAAAACCAGATGGAGTGAACTACAGTCATTCCAGAATGTTACCCTGTGGACCATTGCCCAACTGGACAGAAGGACGGTGAAAAACCAATCCATCCACCTCGTTTTAAACATGGCCCATATCGGTAAGTTTATACAGGATCTCCTTTTGATTATGATACAGAAGATGAAAACTCACGACAATAAGCTTGTGAAAGTGATACTGGAGAACTCAATGAATATGAACTGGCATACGAAGTATCGTAAACCGAGGCACGTTCTTGACATCAATTTTGAAGATATTAGCAACGTCTCTTTCCCAGTCTACTGGAAGATGTGATAATCTTATTTCTCCTTGTATTTTTTATTTCGTTTGTTTTTTGTTTCTGACAATCGTCAATCTTATTTTCTTTTTTGTATAATATGGATGACCGCTTGGGTTGGTTAGGCTTCTTGACTACCTCAGTGTATTTCCTTTGGAGTTTATTCTGGTTGGAAGAGCTTTGTGAAAGCGCTGCTTTCGTCCTATCCTAACGAATGTACACTTCACTGTTCGATTGTCGATTTGTTATGCACTTTTATGTTAACGTGGACGAATACGCATGAAACTTATATTGTTGTAAAGATCCTGTGCTCTAGATGTGCACAATATATTTTGTTTGCGTATTTGTTCACGTTAACACAGGTAAAAAGCGTTTCAAAAAAAGATAGCATTGATGAACAGGATGTGCACCATATTTGTCAACGCATTGCCTTTTTTATTGTTTATTTTTAATAATAAATATCAAATTAACTCAAATCATTGTTGGTGTTCATTTGAAAGAATTTTAATTGTTGTATTGTAAATGTTCATTTGAAAGCATTAGAAAACCATATAACAAATACTCTGCAGCTTTTGAAAGTCAACGAACTGATTTCAGAACCTGAAGGTGCCCAAGTATAATATAGTACTTTGAATGTACTTATACATTATTCCATAGAAACAACTGCTTAAAAAATGTTATTAACCAACTATTCAAAATATTTCTATAATTAGTAGCTAAGCATTTTATGTATTTTTCGTCGTTTTCTAAGCTATGTTAAGGTTTTTTCATACACTTTGAAAGTAATATTTTTAGTTAAAAATAAAATAAATACCAATTTTCAAGTTTTTGATTTTTATTTATTTTTTAAAAATTTTGTTAACACTCTTTCTGTAGTAGCAAAAAAGTTATCGATTTTTGGTCCGAAACAGACCGTAATTTTTTATAGTGGGACGGGGGTAGAGACGCAAAGATAGGGAGAGACAATAATTCGATAGATATATTAAAAGATACCTTTAGATAGCTTTAAATATTGTTCCGAGAAATTTTCAAAGTTATCATTGCGGTGAAATAAATCGGGAGTGTCAGAAATGTCATGCAAAGCATTTTGGATATTTATTGTGTTATCTATTTTTCGTTCTTCAAAGTTTATTAATAAGCAAGATTGAGGCTAGAACAATTCCACATATACTTTTTTCTCTCAGAAATGTGATCGAATTTCGATATTGGGGGATCCTAGTTGTCACAAATCGCTTAAATTATTGCTAGCGGCATCTTTCTATGAAGAGGGCATAGAAAAGTTGGTTTTCCCGTTATAACATATGTCTGAACAACGGTAGCAACTAAGTAGAAAATAGTTTAAGAAATGTTCTTTCATGTAAAAATAAATTTTGTTTTGAAAAAACGTTTTGCGTGTTGTTTTTTTTTTAAATGGTACTTACTTTCTGGACACTTGCCTCGTATCTTGACTTCGTTGGTAAGAAACTGACAAAATCTTGAATATAATAAACTTTTGGCGTGCACTTTAAATTTCGATTTTATTAATGTAGATGAAGTGCTTACCATTTTTGTAAAATGGCCCTAATAATTCCTATCAGAAAACCTTTAAATGATCAGTGCTTTGGTGTTAAATAAATTTCCCGTGATGATTAATTATTCTTTTAAGATTTCTAAGAAAAATGCATCAAATAAACTACTTAACATGTGCATATCATGTACTTCAAGAATTTATAAAAACTGATTTTTAAAATTATAAATAGATTTTTAAACTATGCAAATCTACCGGATTTTGACATTAAACGATTATTATAATTATTTTATTTTTTACATTTTACGTATTAATTTGAAGGGGACAAGCGATTTCCTTTCTTGAAATATCTCTTTAGTCAACGATCAGAATGGGAATTCCTGTTTAAAATTTTGAAAATCACCGAGGAATTAATCAACAACAAGAATATTTACAAGTAAGTTATTTATGTAGATGTACAGCGTGTTGCAGATAACTACAGGGCAGTATAACGGGAAGCTTACAAGATCGATTGCAGGGGCCGACTCGACATCAAATGATAATTGGGTAATTTTATTTTGTTAAACTTGTTTGTTTGGCAAAGGGCATGACCAATTGACGCAAGGAGGGGTGCGTGCTGTACTACTACAGGGTAAGGGGTACACAAAAATTAAACGCACTTATGAATGAGAAATTAGATGAGAAACTAGACATTCTTGGTCACGACACTTACGAATGTCCTCCGCAACTAGAGGGGACCAACAAACAAACCAAAAATTCAACAGAGGAGAATAGTAAAAAAAATAGCGTTTCACACTTTTATTATTATTATGTTTGGTCGTCACGGGCTAAGCCGGGTTGCGTCTCACAGCGGACACAGGGCCAAAAGCCACGAGATGCAGCAAATCCAACTTTCATTGCACGATTACGCATGATTATAAGTGAGGTTAAGTACTACGAAGGAAACAAGAACGACAAAAACATGACAGTTTTGACGTTCACCCCCCTCCCCGAGTGTGGAAACTGCTGGCTGCTGCAGGCCTCCATTCTGTCAATCGACCGAGCCGGCCCCTGCAATCGAGCGGGTAGGCTTCCAGTTATACTGCCCTGTAGTTATCTGCAACACTCTGTAGATAATAAGTAAACGTAGTCAAAGGCGTAAAGAGTGAGGTGTTCGTCTCAATACAAACCGCCAGGGGCGATTTTTTTGATGCTGTTACCAAACAGTTCAGGCCTCCTTGGTGCTATGATAAAAAAGCCATTAGATGGTTGGTTATCTTCGGTCCATTTATTGAAACCATTTTGTCTATGGAAACAAAGATGTCAAAAGCGGAGGAGATACTTCATCCAAATGAGCACTTTTTTGTATTAATAATTTTTAAAATTACTTGGGAGCACAGTATTTTTTACAGTTGGTAAGAATATCAAGAAAAAAATATAATGAAAAATACCATTTCGAAATAAGCACTAAACTACGCACATTGGCCAATAAATTGGAAACCCGTGGTGAATTACTGTACTGATATGTGAAGCGGGGTCACAGGTCAGAAACGATTGTGATATGCAAATGAATGCAATCATGTCAGGTATATGCTCATTCCAAGCTGCAACTACAGAGTAGGAACAAGCTGCAGTTGCTCAAGTTGAGCAAAATGGGGAAAACAGCAGACTTGTCTGAGTTGCAGAAAGGAGTTATTGTGGGAGCCCGTCTAGCTGGAGCTACGATTTCCAGGACAGTACAACTGACCAGTATCTCAAAAGGTCAGGTCTCAAAGGTGTTCAATGCGTGGAAACGGAATCCACAAGAGTTGTCGAAACGGCAGAATTGTGGATCAAAAACAATCAACACAGACAGGGACCGACTTCGCCTGAGACGGATTGTGCGGCAAACCGAAGGTCGGAGGTGGAGCAACTAACGGCAGACTTCAATGAAGGATCATCGCAACCCATCTCCTCCAGAATAATGCGCCGAGAGTTGAAGTGAATAGGGATGGGAAGTCGCGTATCAGTGAGGAAGCCCCTGGTGTCAGCAACAAACCGGAAAGTTCGCCTGCAGTGGTGTAAAGAACGGTGTGACTAGACAGTAGACGACTGGAAAAAGGTGATGTGGTCGGACCAGTCATGTTACACATTGTTTTGCACCGATGGCCGGCAGAGAATTTGGCGGCAGCCCCATGAAGCGATGGACCCCTCATGTGTTGTGAACGCAGTTCAAGCTGCAGGAGAAGGTGTCATGGTATGGGCCATGTTTTGTTGGTATGGCAAAGGTCCCCTGATATTCCTTGACAGTCGGGTGAAAGCCAAAGACTACCTGAACATTGTTGCAGATCAAGTCCATCCTGCAATGGTGCATTTGTACCCAAATGGTGACGGGTTCTTCATGGACGACAATGCTACTGTCCATCGAGCAAAAATTGTTCAGGAGTGGTTTTCTGAACATAACACCGAGTTGCAAAATCTGCTGTGGCCAGCGCAAAGTCCGGATTTGAATCCGATCGAGAATGTTTGGGACATGTTGGAAAGAGACATTCGTCGAAGGCATCCACTTCTGTCTACTCTGCAGGACATGAAGATCTCTCTGACGAATGCATGGTCTGCGATTACCTTACCTGCATTGCAACACCTTGTAGAGTCCATGCCAAACCGCGTATGTTCTGTAATTAGAGCCAAAGAGGGTCAATGCCATATTGAACGAAGGTTCCTAATTCATTGGCCGGTGTGTGTATAAATGAAAAGAAATGACAGCACCATGAATGAATAAATTTTAGGTCATGTATTTAACCAATTTCATGATAAATCTTTCACGTATATACAGAATCATTCATAGTACTGTATATATAAAATATTTATAAAAGTGCTTTAACGATGCACTTTACACGCTTGTTCGGAGCCATTCTTCCTTTGAAAAGTTTGTTCTCCCAAAACCCAACTGTGCAACTTTTTGAAATTAATCAATACATTTGAGGCATTTATATGGCGTTTCATATCCTCCGTGAGTAATGTAATTTCAAAAGATAAAAATACAGATTTGATTCAAAATCTTTCAATAGTAAAACAATATTTAAAGGAGCCTTGTTTTGGAAGATTTTAAAAAATAGTGGGTAGAGATTTTTGATAAAAAAATAATGAATTAAATGCATGTTAAAAGCCTTTCAGATGACTTGGAGGATTTTCCATGTGATCAATAATTGGACGATAATACTAATTTCATAATTTTCTTATAGTTTTCTATTTTATATATGGGGACTATCAAAAGGTTCCCGGAATTGTAGTCTGGCCGGTGACTGGATACAGTATGCACATCGCGGTCTTAATCCCCTTCAAAGTACTTTCCTTGGGCACACATACACTTACTCCAACGAGACTGCCACTCCTGGAAAACCCGTGCGCACTTGCTTCGATCTTTTCTTTTGACACAAAGCGTTGACCCCGTAGCCCCATTTTCAATCTGTTGAAAAGCTAGAAGTCGCAGAGGGAAAGGTCTGGGGAGTACGGGGGTTGGGGGCAGCACTGGGATTTTTCGTTGAGCCAAGAATTCCTGTACTACTAATGCATCCTCAGTTCCTCAACCATGATCGCCTGAGCGTTCTTGATGGTTATCCTCCGATCAGTATGCACCAAATCCAGCACTTTTGCTACGTTTTCAGGTTGCCTGGAGGTTGTGGTCTTCCCACCGCGGCTCATCTATGAGACTGTCCTGGCCCGCCTTAAACCGATTGAACCAATCAAACACAGCTGATTTCTTAAGGGCACTATCCCCGTACGCTTGTTTCAGTGCTTGCAGTGTCTCCGTAGCACTTTTCTCAAGCTTGAACATGAACTTGATGTTTGCTCTCTGCTCAAACTGTGACATTGTGCCAACGTGTGTTACACCCTCTAACAAGCACACGCTACAGCTCCCGAATGACACGTCCGAACACGATGCAACCAAACATGCGCGCGCTTGAGATGTAGAGGGCGCTCATTACAGAACGGCGTTTTCCAGACTTACGGCGCTCACCGGCCAGACTACAAATCCGGGAACTTTTTGATAGTCCCTTGTATTATATACTGCTGCATCATTAATCAGCAATTAATATTATTTTAGTAAAAATAAAGCGAAACAAGAAATGAACGAACTTTACAAACTCTACAAGCAATGGTGGATTACTGTGCGCAACAGCCAGATAGTCCAAGAAGGAAATCTTCGTAAACTGAGTAAGCAGCTTCGTGCTTTCATAGTCGCAGCTAGTGAGGAGTCAACCCACTCCACCAAGCTCACTCGTGTATCGCAGTCTGCTAAAAGGAATGCACAACTCCTTAATAAAAGCTCTCGACTTTCTCCTAAAACTTACCGAACATCTTTTTCTCGTCCCTCTTTTGAAACAAAAAGCTTTCAGAGCAAAGAATCTTTTACAACAGAAGAGAAATCACGTCGTTTTGGAGAAAGCTCAGAGAGAATCTCGAGAGAATCACGTCGTTTGGAATCTCTTCTTGCAGTTCCATCCAAACTATCGAATGCATCGCAATTCCTTAACAGCACAGGGGAGAGAACCGGGCGTCATCCGAGCACAATAGCTAAGCCGAAAAAGAGTGTATTCGAAGAGGAGTCGTTGTCGTCATTTAATATGAATGAATTCGTGAAGGAAGAGTCTTTAGATTCGCTAAGTGAGCCATCTAGAGCAGAAGAATCTTACTACATGCAGATTATTCTCAAGGATATTCTTAAAAATATAAACAAAGCCAAAGATTCTCCTCTCAGAAAGACGGTAACCAATCAAAGAATTACACATATGACGCAGCCTTTGGTGTTCGAGCCATTCAGATTTCTTCCGCCAATGCCAAGTTTTCGGTCCACATCTGAACATTCAAGAGATCGAACCGTTCGCTTTGAAATCATTCCATCAGCTACTTCGGCGCAAAAAGCCTTAAGAGAAATGAGACATCTAAGGAGAGGGTTTTGGTCAACATACAGAGCTAATGAAATGGTCAGAAGAAACCCAGCTATAGTTTACACAACAAAAAATTTTTTCGCAAAAAAATCTGTCCTGTCTGCCCAAGAGAGGATGAAATTCATCATTCGATCACCGAGTTCTTTTAAATACGACCTCCCTGTTCGTAAACTTGGAGCTAAAATTTACAGAAATGGAATACAATAAATTTTTGGTATTTATTATAACTTTTTCTGGTTATTAATATGTAGTCGTTTCATTTATAACAAATTTTTTTTCTATCTCAAAGATATAACTCAAACGCTATATTGTATATTATTTACAAAAATTATTACACATTAATTAAAGCATACAGAATCATTCAAAATTAAGGGAAAATAAAAAGAGTAAAATCTCACTCGCATAAATTTTCACGCAAAAAAATTTAAGAACGTTTAAATGTTGCTGGTGTTGCATTTATTAAGTACCGAAAGGTGCTTTATGCTATTACTGTGGGGAACGTGTCTTAATGTCTGTCTGTCCGACCGTAACTCGATCTTCTCGGAGCCTATGAAAGATTTTCAAAATCTTTTTTCGCCAAGCGATTAATATGGTTCATGGCACGAACCAGTTCGAAGATGATCGAAATCGGTTCAATGGCACGAGCTCTAATGGTACCCATTTGACCCCATCTAGCAATTTTCATTGCTAAGATATAGTAATACATCAAACAATTCGTAAGGACGAGCTGTAAGCAATTAATAATTGCTGTTTTTGCCAATTGTTAAATATGGTTTCGCCCATAAACCATTTTAAAGATGGTCGTAATCGATACAATGGCACGTGCTCTAATGGCCCTTATGACACTCTCTAAAATTATCAATGATAAGATATAGGCAAGTAGTACATTAAACAGCTCGAGATGACAAGATAAGAGGGCATATAACGTCTTTATGTACGTTTTCTCCCGTGCATGATCAATCGAATTCATATCCAAAGATCTTGCTGGCCACACGATGCATTGAATATCCTCACTTTGCAGAAAGTCCTCCACCATCAGAACTCTGTGGGGACGTGCATTATCGTCCAGGAGAATGAAATTAGCACCCATGGCACCTCTGAAACCTTCTCGTGAAAATGTTTCAGTAGTATATGTTTTAATGATACCGTTAGTCCTCGTACGCACTGTCGACTGATTGCTAGCAACCTGGTTACCAGAAACATCAAGTCAGAGCGCTTTCACTTGGGAAAGAACGTGCTTGCTTTTTACTCAACAAACGCCATCACGCAGGATTACGTCCACGCTCTTTCCTTCGCGCAATCTTTTGCGCGCCTGACGTGCGCGAAAGATCGTATACATAAAGGCGGCATAACTGTGATGTCGTAGTCATTGGTACTGAGGCCTTGTGTCTAGGAGGTGTTGGCCGTGGCCTGTCTTTTTCGTCGGCAACGAAAGTGAAGCAAATGCAGATAGATAAATAGGCCCTGTCCACGGCCTTCTAGAAACTACCAGGCCTGAATATGACCTTAATAATTATAATTTTTTCTTCAAAGCCAGTTAGATAAACAGGCCCTGACCAACACCACCGAGAGAGAAGGCCTGCGGATAGAATTGTCATACATTGTTACATCACATACAACGTCGTCAATTGTTAATCTTCTACCACGGTCTATAGATATTCACGGTCATCGAGCTCCATTGTTTAAATGAAGCTAAAGTTTCTAGCTCCCAATAGGGCGAGAACTATATTGAAAAGTGGCGCTGCATGTACAATCGGCCCAAATACGCCTGCAGCGCCGCCCTATCGACAAACAGAAACTTTACTTTCATTTTCAGTTTCAATGAAAAACCTCTATGGCCCGGTGCGATCTATGCGGCACCTGGCGCGATCTGTTTTCCTTAGCTTCCCGAAACAATGGAAAATGGCCGAAGCTCGATGACCAGGAATATCTATAGACCGTGATAGATATTTATGGTCATTGAGCTTCCGCCATTTTCCATTGTTTCGAGAAGCTAAAGAAAACAGATCGCGCCAGGTGCTGCATAGGTCGCACTAGGGCAACACCAGCTAAAGATAAGGCCTGGGCGCTGAAACGTCATTACATTGTTACATCACCTCAGTAGGGAATTGTTAACCGTATTTCCACCAATAATAAGCCCTGAATTCTCCCTACTGAGGTGATGTTACAATGTAATGACGCTTCAGCGTCCAGACCTTGTCTTTAGATGGTGTTGACTAGGGCCAACGTGAGGTCTTTCATTGAAATTGAAAATTTCAAAAGTAAAGTTTCGAACTCCCGATAGGGTGGCGCTGCAGTTGCAATTGGGCCGATTGTAAACGCAGTGCCACTTTTCAATAAAGTTCCCACCCTATTGGGAGCTGGAAACTGTAGCTTCATTTTAACAATGAAGCTCGATGACTCAGTCTATCGTATTTAATCTATAGACCGTGGTTTCTACCAATAATAACCTTGCGATGTATATAATCGATTAATGTAAATAATCGATTATATATATATATATATTTTCAAAAGAATCGATTCCTCTTTGTTTCGCGAAAAACAATAATACAGTTGTATGTTACTGTCAGAGCAATATATACCTAAAAGCCAAATACTAAAATACCAATAGAAATACATTAACTGAACAAATAAATATTTATTTCAAATTGATCAAATCATCAAATGGTATAGAGTTTAGAATAAGCAACTTATCTAAATTTTTGGAATCTAAACATGATCTGCGTTTGTTTAGCATAAGTCCAGCTTTAGAAAATAACCGTTCAGCTAGCACTGAAGTTGCTGGAGAAGTCAGATACTTCAATGCCAACTGAACGAGTAATGGACTATGCTCTCGCATTCCCCTCAATACTGTAAAGGATTGATATCCATTGCCAAAACACATTTGTAAGTAAATCTAAGCTGGTATTCATACTGCCATTATTTGCATTTTTAGATTAGGTAACGAAAGTCAAGCACGTACAACTAACTTGTATAGGTGTAAACATTGTTCTAATTAACATAATGAATGAGAACTGAAAAGCAATTTACCTTCAGGATTGGAGCATGATGCCTGCATGATGCTAAACGGCCCAGAAGCTGAAGCGCGACTTCTGTTTTCCTCCTCTACTTCGGAAATCTTCCTTTTCCTCTTCGAATTTACTTCGATTCCGTGCACATGGCTTACATGTTTGGCGAAGTTTGTGGTGTTTCCTCCGGTTTTTTTTGAGAATCGATTCTCTTAACAATGTATCGATGCCATACAAGAATCAAAAAATCGATTCTCTATTCTTTTTCGATGTATCGCAGGGCACTGCAAGTTAGGTGATGTAACAATGTATGACGTTTCGGTGATGAGGCTTTCTCTCTAGCAACACCTCCTAGAAAGAAAGCCTCACAAGTGAAACATCATACATTGTTACATCATCATAAGTTGACCAAATTTAGGGCTTATTATTGGTAGAAATACAACTAACAATGGTTGAAATTTGATGATGTAACAATGCATGACGTTTTAGTCGTTTGGCTTTCTTTCTAGGGGTGCATATACTTTTCAGTTATAAGCGCGCTTCAGGTGTATACTTTTCAACTATTAGCACACAATGGTTCCGTATATTTTTTTACTGCTAGCCTTCCAGAAACTCCAGTATTTCTTGTAGCTATCACGGGCGATTTCACCATCCAGCCATTATGGGTGCATATACTTTTCAGCTAAGGGCGCTAGAAGCGCGCTTGAGGCGTATACTTTCAGCTAGAAGCCTAGAACGCTAGAAGTTGTATAGTTTTTTTCCGTGCTAGTAGTGTGCTACTTTCGGGTGCTATAGGTGCTAACTTCTATTTAAAAGTATATGCACCCTAGGAGGTGTTGTCTCTTGGCCGTATTGCCCTGACGCAGAAAAATCACCTGACCATCTTAGTCCAAGCAACAATGTAATCTTCATTGTTTTCATCTTAGATTTTAACAATCAGTATTTTTTCGTTTGTTGGAAACAATGAAGGTTAAATAACCATTGGATCGCAGCCCACGAGAAAGACAAGCCCTGGCGCGGAAAAGTCACCTGATCATCTTAGTCCGAGTAACATTGTAACTTTCATTGTTTCCAACAAACGAAAAATTGCTGATTGTTAAAATCCAAGATGGAATCAATGAAGATTACATTGTTACTCGGACTAAGATGGTCAGGTGACTTTTCTGCGCCAGGGCCTGTCTTTCACGTGGGCTACGCCATTGGATCCAATGACGTATATTAAAGGTATATTCCGAATCCTATTGTTAACATCGCCACCAAACTGAAGCCAATTGAGGCCATGACAGGAGTGAGCCCTAGAGTAGTTAGCTGTCTGGCTGCTTTGTTTTTGACGATTTTGGGTCCGAGAAATAATTAATTCAAACCATTCCTCAAAGTTGTTCTGCGTACAACTGGACATATTAACACGAACACGGATCAGGAATCACTTTCCACAAGCATAAATCAAAAATACGTAACTGAAAGATGATCGAAACGAAATTGAAATTGAAAAATGGTTTTTAAAATTATAATAAAATACTTAAAATACAAAGTTAACGAAAAGACCGGCGTGTGAAAGAATTATTAACCAACTACATTCATGTTTAGCCATGTGTTTTGCATAAAATCTTCACTCACTTTCGGCCATGACGCTTCTGGGAGGCGGAGCTTCCCAATTGGCTTGAAGTATGGCGGCAGGTTTCTAGGTCTATCTTTAATATACGTCATTGATTGTATCTACATGTATTTGAAATTTAGCCTGGCAGGGGATCTGCTACTGAAGTTTTGCTTGTTAATAAAAGGGCAAATACAAACATCCTTGTCCTGATTCGATCCCGCTATTTGCTGGTCTGGAGAACAACAAGACTTGCGCCTTAGTGCTCTCAGCCACTGAGCTGGCACTTTACCAACACCACCTAGACAGAAGGCCTAATAACGGAAACGTCATACATTGTTACATCATCATTAGTTGACCATTGTTAATCCTATTTCTACCAATAATAAGCCCTAAATTTGGCCGACTAATGATGATGTAACAATGTATGACGTTTCCGTTATCAGGCAACGCCACCTAAATAACAAGGCCTGCTCACTGACTGCTGACTGCGTCATCAAATGAAGGCTGACAATCTAACTTCCTTGCAAGGCATTTAACATTTCTGAAGTAAACACTTTCTTCTTTAAATGGTAAATAATCTCTGCCAATTATTTTATTTGTTTGTTGGGTAGCAAGCAAGTTTTTTTTCAGAACTCTTCCCATTATTTACAGCTAAATTTTACTCAACTGTGATTTCTGGATTATGAATTGTGTGAGGTTTTCACGTGTTGATTATGTAAAGTTAGTTTTTGAAAAGACTTGGTTTTTTGAATATTTGCGAGTATTGGATAAATTAGTATTGGGAATACAAATTTATAAGAATTTTTGAGAAAGGAACTAATATTGTTGACAGAATTGTGAATTCTAAAAAAGGATAGAAATCTAAGTAAATCGTTGTGAGTTAAAAGGAGGGGAGGTGCTGTAAAAGTGTAGAAGCAGCTTATCGGTTTTGTGTTATGTTATGCTGAGCTTTGTCTTTGGATTATTTGACATGTATTAAATAAATATGAGGATAGTTTCTAAGATGAATTTCAATTGAATGCTAAATTGATGATGATAATATGAATAAACACAGACTGAGTAGATATTAAATGTGAAAGGGAGAGATGACCGGAAACGACTTTTCTATTTAAACGAAAGTCAAAAGGTGAAACACATGAGTTCTGCCGAAGTGGTTGTCAGAGGGAGGTTGAGCGCTCTCCGCTCTTGATACTTTGAGGGGGGAGGTTAGTCGAGATTCGTAAGGCTGCTGCGAAACTCCCGCAGTATGTTGATCGGTCTGGTAGCCTCTCCTTCCAAATCAGGGCTCGTGCAGGCTCATCATAAATGAAATAAATAGAGGGACAATAGAGTCCAATGTATGGATAATTATGGATTTTTGAGATTATTGAAGAGGGGTGTCAGGTGTCGCTGTTGACCTGGCCAGCCTAGGCCAGGTAGAGCACGGCACTCTGAGCACCCCACTCAGTCACTATAAAAAGAAATATGAATAGTGGAATCATCGTGGGATGTATGACATTAATTTTCATCAAGATGTGGCGAATCTAAGGAGATACCTGTTGCGAGTAATCAGTGTGGCTAATGCATATCATCGAGATAAGAAAGACAACTTCATATACTTGGAATTTTCCGTCGAACTTGTTGTGGATAGTCTGAGCCATCCAGTGGATTGATTGATCCGGATCCTTCTAACGTATGTTTTTTGTGCTTCAAAGTGATAAATGATCTGTGATTAGTGAGATTTAATGGCCTGTTAATGTTAAATGTGTTAAGTGTTCAAAGGTGGAATAAACTGATTGCAGATCTCTGGATAGTCTGATACTACGCAACTGTAAGTAAAAAGAAACATTTGATTATTAAAATTCACAAATGGTCATGACCTGTGTACTAAAAGTTGAGTAATCTGAGTGAACTATTTTAAAACTGAGCCTTAAAAGACCCCTTTGTTCTCAGAGTGTCTGCATTAGAATTAGAATTTTATTTATATATACATTTTCCATTTATTGAATTTCTGCATTTTATCGTAGATTTAAGTAACTGGGGAATTTTAGAATGAACTTTCTTCTTTTGTATTAAGATCTGTCCTTTCTCTCATAGACTTAGAATTAAGATATTTTGTATCTCATTGGTATATATTTGACTTTGAATAAAACAATATTTATTTGATTCTCAAATTTGCCTAACTTAGTGGAATATATAAGATACAACCTGCCACCTTTTAAAGAACCCGACCTTTGTCACTGATTGATATTTTAAGAAAGAGGGGTGGAGCTTCAATCATTTTGAGATTAAGGTCACATTGGCGCCCAACGTGTAAGACGAGTTGTGGTGCGATGTGACGGGACAATCAGTGACATAGGTTACAATGGCGCCCAACGTGTGGGGCAGTGTTTTGTGTAAAACGTGAAGGAGAGAATCAAGTCAACCATTGAGAGACAAAAGTGAAGTAAATTTTTTTTTGGCCACCTGAGAATAAAACGGTATAGTAAATAACGAGAAAAATGGAACGAGAGGCCATTATAGATGGGAGAAATGAATAGAGAGATACTGCTGTCGTAACTGTAGTGAATAATTGTAAGAGATGTATAAAGGAAAATACATTGGCTGAATTGGAGATTAATGAGCATAAGAATTTAGTTGATATTGAATGGAAGGGGATTACAAAGGAGATTAAGTCACAAAAGACATACAATTTATAAGAAAATGTGGAGAAATAATGTTAAGGTTATTAAGACATTAAGAGGGGGATTTAGATTAATGGAGGGAGTGTTAATGTGGAAATTTCACTCGGGGAACCCAAAGGAAGGGAATATATGGAAAATTTACGTGGGAGAAGACATTAGAGATGCCATTGTGGAGAAGGTACATTTGGGCAAGTCAGTAGTGCATGATAAGGTGAATAAAGTTATAAGAAAATTAAGAAGATGGATTTTTTGGCCATTGATGTATAATGACATTGAGATATGGGTGAAGCAATGCAAAGTATGTTGCAACAGAAATAATAGGAATAATAATAAGGAGAATATTGTTGATATTAGGAATAAGAAAATAGACAGGAAGGATATTATTGGGAATAAAAAGGAGAATAATGAGACTTTAGTGAACACTGTTAAGAAAATATGAATGGCTATACAAGGTGAATTATCAAGGAAAACAAATGGGGATATGGTAGTAACTAGGAGTAATAATGAGGAGAACTTTATGGATAACTGGAATAATAGTAGTGAAGTAAGGATGTATCATGGGAGTATCAAGTCAATTTTTCGGAATAATAAGAATAGGTCCATAATAAATAAACATGTTACTTTTAGTGGTGAAGTGAAGCAGGGTGAAGAAACTATGGGAAAATTTAGTGGATATTACAATGGGTATAATCGTGACCACCGAGAGAGAAGGCCTCCGCATTGAAATTTAATACATTGTTACATCATCATAGATAGTGCTAATTCAGAGCTTATTATTGGTTGAAATACGAATAACAATGCACTATCTATGATGATGTAACAATGTATTACGTTTCATCGCAGAGGCCTTCTCTCTCGGTGGTCACGGTATAATAGATGTTTAAATGGATGTTATGGAGATATTTATAGTGATTTTGAGGACAATAAGGATATGTTTCAGTTGGTTTCGTGGGTCATTGATGTGTGAAGGGTGAATTAAGGAAACATGGTACCAGAAATAATTTCAGGTATTAATGAGAATTTTGGGAAATAATTTAGGAATTAAGAGTTGTGAGAATTTTGCTTTGTAGAGATTCACTGAAGGGGGAGATTTGCTTAGAGGAGGGGACACAACAGGTGTTTGTTCTTTTAAGTATTCTATTCATTCCTTAGGTGAGTTTTTAGTATAATGGAAGAAATATTTGTAACAGGAGTAAAGATTATTTTGGGAAAAATTCTTTGAATTTTTTAATCTTGATTGTGGGGGTATGCGATGTTTTAACGTGTTGATTATGTAAAATTAGTTTTTGAAAAGACTTGGTCTTTTGAATATCTGCGAGTATTGGATAAATTAGTATTGGGAATATAAATTTATAAGAATTTTTGAGATAGGAACTAATATTGTTGACAGAATTGTGAATTCTAAAAAAGGATAGAAATCTAAATAGATAGTTGTGAGTTAACAGGAGGGAAGGTGCTGTAATAGTGTAGGTGCGGCTTATCGGTTTTGTGTTATGTTAAGCTGAGCTCTGTCTTTGGATTATTTGACATGTAGCACTATTAAATAAATATGAGGATAGTTTCTACGACGAATTTCAATTGAATGCTGAATTGATGACGATAATATGAATAAACACAGACTGAGTAGATATTAAATGTGAAAGGGAGAGATGACCGGAAACGACTTTTCTATTTAAACGAAAGTCAAAAGGTGAAACACATGAGTTCTGCCGAAGTGGTTGTCAGAGGGAGGTTGAGCGCTCTCCGTTCTTGATACTTTGGGGGGAGGTTAGTCGAGATTCGTAAGGCATTCAGCATGTTGATCGGTCTGGTGGCCTCTCCTTCCAAATCAGGGCTCGTGCAGGCTCATCATAAATGAAAGTAATAGAGGGACAATAGAGTCCAATGTATGGATAATTATGGATTTTTGAGGATTACTGAAAGGGGGTGTCAAGTGTCGCTGTTGACCTGGCCAGCCTAGGCCAGATAGAGCACGGCACTCTGAGCACCCCACTGAACTCACTACAAGAAGAAATACGACTAGTGGAATCATCGTGGGATGTATGACATTAATTTTCATCAAGATGTAGCGAATCTAAGGAGATACCTGTTGCGAGTAATCAGTGTGGCTAATGCATAAAATCGAGATAAGAAGACAACTTTATACCTGGAATTTTCCGTCGAACTTGTTGTGGACAGTCTGAGCCATCCACTGGACTCACTCATTGATTGATCCGGGTCCTTCTAACGTATGTTTTTTTGTGCTTCAAAGTGATATGTGATTAGTGAAATTTAATGGCCTGTCAATGTTAAATGTGTTAATTGTTCAACGATGGAATATAAGTGATTGCAGATCTATGGATAGTCTGATACTATGCAACTGTAAGTAAAGAGAAATATTTGATTATTAAAATTCACAAATAATCATGACCTGTGAACTGAAAGTTGAGTAATTTGAGTGAACTATTTTAAAACTGAGCCTTAAAAGATCCCTTTGTTCTCAGAGTGTCTGCATTAGAATTAGAATTTTATTCATATATACATTTTCCATTTATTTAATTTCTGCATTTTATCTTAGATTTAAATAACTGGGGAACTTTAGAATGAACTTTCTTCTTTTTTATTAAGATCTGTCCTTTCTCTCATAGACTTAGAATTAAGATATTTTGTATTTCATATATTGTATTTTGTATTTGGTATATATTTGACTTTGAATAAAACAATATTTATTTGATTCTCAAATCTGCCTAACTTATTGGAATATATAAGACACAACCTGCCACCTTTTAAAGAACCCGACCTTTGTCACTGGTTGATATTTTAAGCATGAGTGGTGGAGCTTCAATCATTTTGAGACTAAGGTCGCATTTGCGCCCAAAGTGTTAGGCGAGTTGTGGTGTGATGTGACGGGACAATCAGTGACATGGGTTACAATTAGAGCATCTTCATTGTACGTGGCGTGTCCGGAAAGTAAGGTTACAATGGTTAATAGTTTTTCAAAAAATGTTTGACAAAACTTATTTAGTAAAACAGGGGTTAATTTTTGGCGTAATTGCCGCCATTGTCCAAACATTTGTTAAGTATAGGTTGTAGCTTCTGTATCCAACATTTACAGAATTCTGGCGCCTGCTGCTGTAAGAACGTTTCAACCTCCTGCTTGATCTCTTCATCGTCGTGGAAGCGTTGCCCAGCAAGATGTTTTTTTTCAAGATGTTAAGAAAGAAGTGCAGAAGTTCATCAGAGACGGCAAACGGCCTACCGCTCCTGTGTTCTTCATGAACATCGGTCCTGCCTTCAGAGAATTCACGACACCACTTCTTTATAGGTTGTCGACTCATAATGTTTCCATAAACGGGAACAAGTGCTTTGTGAATATCCGCTGGGCGCTTACCTTATTCTTGCAAAATTGTATGACGGAACATACTTCACAATTGGCGGTATTATGAATTGGCACAGTCATTGTAAATACGTGTTACTCGAACCAGACTCCGCGTATCAATGAGGAACAGCCGCGAGAGGATTAGTGGAAAGCTAACAGTTAAAGCTATCGTAGTCAACTTACGCACTAAAATATTACTTGTCCGCCTGCAGGGGTTGTAACGTTACTTTCCGTACCGTAACCATCGAGAGAGAGAGAGAGCTTACGCAATGAAACGTAATACGTACATTGTTACATTATCGTAGGTAGAGCAAATTTAGCCCATATTATTCGTAGCCTGTTTCTACCAATAATATGTGCTAAATTTGCCCCATTTATGATGATGTAACAATGTATTACATTTCATTGCTGAGGCCTTCTCTCTTGGTGGTTATGCACGTACTCAGTGTTGCCTATTATTTCTTCTGGGTGGTGTTGCTTTATCTTTTTTGCTTCCTCCAGTTTCACTTTGTTCGTTTTATAAATAAAAATATAGGGAATGGCAAACGTGAACGTACCAGACCAGACGAAGAATTCGCCTTGATTCTACTTGGCAACAATGTCTAACAATTGAAATAAGAAGTTTAACTGGACACGCCCACTCTAACTTTCGTTGGGTAGAGTATAAATGAAAATACAAAATTAAAACATTCTCAACATTAAATATATTTAGGTAAACAAAATTTTAAAACAAGGTAACAAAAACTTACTATTTCTTACATAAAGATTCGTTTCTTGGGTGATTTTCGCTTCTTCGTATTCCAATTAAATATTGAAAGAAAAGCATCTGCAGTGAAACATCCTTTCCATTTGGTGTCCTTTTTTCTGAAGATCAGGAAAGTGATCACTACACAAAAATGTCTTTCGTAATCTGTTTGAAAAAATGTTTTAAAAATTCCCATTAATTATAAATAGTCTTTCTAAACGTGATGCATATTTTTTTTTAGCACGAATGATATGAAAATTTCATTTATTTCATTTAATTAAGAATAATTACAGAATCCAACCAACCAGGGCTAGAATGGCCGAAGGCCGACGATTTAGGTCCCTGGATGGAGGGAAAATGAGAAATACATTAAAAAAAAAAAAAAGAAAAACAATCAGCATAAATGATAATTTGAAAGCGATAGATTAAAAGGGATTGTAGGAGAAATTAGAGAAATATTTTCTTCAGTCTGCTTTTGAAAATGGATAAGGAAGGGGAAGAGCGTATTTCGATTGTTAGATTATTCCATAGTTCTGATTCCTGCATTTGGAATATTATTTTGATTACAGTAACAGAAAATTATAACAATAATAAAAAGAACCAACCTGAAATAAAGGTCCAATGTCTCTTTTGATTTTTATGCTTCAGTTTCCTGCGCTCTTCATTTTTGGGGAAATTATGAAATGATTTATCCCTATTGGAAGGCCGATTATTTGTACAATTAGGTACACAGCAGTGTAACATTGTCCGTTTAACTAAGTCAGTACACTTTTACTCACAGAAATAAATGCTCATTTCAGGGCCGTAGCCAGGACATTATCTTGGGGGGGGGGGGTCGATTTTCAAAAATTCCGGACCTTTTTTCAAAAATTCCACTGAGTCGGACCAAAGATTATAAGAAAGGAAGACCGGACAATCCTCTGTTTTAAGTGATCCGCGCAGCCTTCTTCGCGCATCACGTCATTTGATATACTTTTGTCCAGTACCTTGCAGGCCGTAATTATCGTATATTAAAATAAAGAGAAATGATGTTAATTATTCAAATAAGTTATGTATTTAATAAATAAATAAAAAGTATATGTTGCATTCCGTAAACATTGTTATTTTTATTAAATCGAAACTGTGTGAAATCGAAACTAAAAGTGTTTGATTCCACTCACCTCTTCGATTGTCTCATAACGGTTGATAATCATTTCGAAAAGCAATCTGCAGCTGATTCAAATGAAATATGTCATTGGGAGGCTAGCGTGCAGCTCCAGGTTGTTTCAACAGACGAATATATATGTATAAATCATTGCTGTCATGCTAAGTTTAAGTTGTGGAATTTTAATCTTTTATATCCATCAGTTTAAATTTGTATGTTTGCTGGAGTTTCTATTGTTTTGTACTGTGGTTTGATTCTGTTTAACATATGGATTAGATTGTATTTTTGTTTTGTATTAATTGTGTAGTGATTATATTTGTTATTTCTTGTAAATTTTTTTATCCATTCCTAGATATAATAAATAATTTCTGTCTTACTTTTACTATTGTTGTGCTAAAATCTTATTAAACGTTGAAGTTATTACTCACATTAATTATTAATTATATAAATTATTACCTTCCGGTACTTCAATTTTATTGATTTATAAATATACAATTTGTGTGATATCGTATATAAATATATATTTATTCACTTTGATTTTTTTTTAAAGTCTCAATTTTTTATTTTTTTTATTGTTAGTAAATTATTTCTTTAATTATTTAGGAATTGTCCTAAAAATTCTGTGTTAATTAAGATGCGTTAATTAATTTAAATTTGACTGAAATAATTTTTAATCGTAATAATCGCGAGCTAATAAAATGAGAAAATATCTTAAAACGAAGAGGTTGTTTGAGGCTAATTGAAGAAATGTAAAAAGAAGGCTGCTTGGTGGGTAGAATTGTTTTTGCCCGTTCCGCTAGTTAGAGGCATCATTTTCTCTTATAGGGGAAAATATCTTCACATTGAATGATGGGTATAGCTGCCATTTTTTGAGGGCAAGAGGAAGGCAATCCTATACTGCTACTCCTCGAAGTGCGCCGTTTTTGCCCGACTTGTTATTGTATAACGATGGTAACGAGTTGTTGCGTGTTTGGATGTATTGTATAACAATGGGATAAGTTCAGAGCCATGGCAGCCATGGGTCTCGTTGCCCTCAAAAGATGGCGGATACTCAATGTTTATGTTTTGATATTTCTCCCTATAGATAACGTGCAGAATCCGGGTACTTTGCTGGTCACGTGATCGTGACGTCGCCTACTCGGTGAAAACAACGCGTAGTTGTGTTGTAGTATTTTGTACCAATCACAATTTAAATGATGAAAAAAAATGATCATTCCATAAATTCCCAAGAAATAAAGAACGATGAATTTGTGTAATTTTGTGAATACTTCCGCAAAAAGGAAAGATGTGGCGCAAAAAAAGTCTTTCAAAGTATGTTGTTATTTGTGCAGTTCACTTTATATCGGGAATCGGACAAAATGTCTTATGTTATAAAATAAAATCAATAAATATGTATGAGGCAGGTCTACATTTTAACAATAATTTTATTTCATTTATAATGAAAATGGAGCATGGATAAAGACTTTGGAAGAATCATAGAATTTTTGGAGCGTAATCTATATCCCATAGGACAAAATGCAACCAGATGAAAAGCAACAAAGTCTCAGGGTCAATTAAACATTAGATAATATAAAAACAAAATAAACAATATACAATGAATAGATGTTACTCCTGTCATTAGAAACGGATGCCAATCAGCGAAATAGGTGCCCACGTTTACATTAATCATAAAAAATCATAATCTGCGGCAAGAAATCATGCTTCTCCTCATCAGAAACAAGCGGCGCTCAGGCTCAAGATAGGATTCTTGTATTTGCGATAGACGAATGCCTGGCTCATTTACACAAGGCGAATGCTTGAACAATGATAACTCGGTAAAAAATCACAGTCGTAGCTTCGCGAAGCCGCTTGACCTGTGACCGCGATCACAGCTCGCCATAAACGCGAGCGAACGGAAATATTTCGAACACTCAACGCAAGAACTCGGATTTGACTTAGATCCATGTGCTGTGATCGGCCTTGATTTATTCGAGCTATCGGACATTGTATTTGTATCCGATGACTGGAGCAATACCTATTTTCTGTATAATTTTATTGTTGATTAATATTGTTAGAATGTAAGACCTGCCTCATTCATATTTACTGATTTTGTTTTATAATACTAGATCCTGAGACTTTGTTGCTTTTCGTCTGTTGCATTTTGTCCTGTGGCATTTTATTCGGATACCATCTATAACAAAGAGATCTTGTCATTCGAAAACATAGAAATGTATAATAATATAAATAATAATCAGAGCTTGTTCCTCTTTCCTTTTTAATAATTAACTATAAGCCATGGTGTTTGTACGTTTGTTTTTTGTATACAGAAATATTTATGTTTACTTTGCTATTAAAAAAAAAAAGAAAACGTTTTGTTTTGCCTCTTTATCGTTACCTCCTTGTATTGTGTTTTTATTATTATTACCTTGTACTGTTTTTTCCCCATCTTTTCTCCTTATTTCCCAACCTTTCCACCTACCTTTTTTAACAAAACTTTTCCACCTTAAATCCGAGTCATAGTTATATTATTTAATAAAATCCATAATAACTTTAATGTAAATTTATAGAGTGACCCAAAAGTCAATTCATCTATTCAATGTCTTCTTTTAATTAAAGGAGTGCTATTCATCTTAATTAATATATAATTATCACTACTCCTACGTTTATAATATAATTGAAATTATAGCTCATTGAAGAAGCATTGCAAAAATTTAGAACATAAATGAATCTTCGTTAAAATATAGACCTGTCTATTGATTTTATTTTATAATACAAGATCCTGAGGCTTTGTGGCTTTTCGTCCGGTTGCATTTTATCCTGCGCCCTAGGGAATCACTATTACTGTATTTGAAACTAGTTGAAACCACGCTCTTGTTTTCACCGAGTTGTAGCACCGCACCTAGCTGTGACGTCATATGCACGTTATTCCATGGATTGGATTGTCCGGTCTTCCTTTCTTATCGTCTTTGGTCGGACCTTTTTCCATAATGGGTTGGCCGTCGACCCCCCTCGATGCCCCCCCTGATTACGGGCTTGCATTTGTTTACCGATGTTAGGCTCTAATAACATCGACGAGGCTGGAAGCAGGAAGCGTTGGTGGCGTAACGGATTCGATGGTGGCCCCCTCAGACCGTGCACTTGGTCCATTTCACTTCCGTTTTGACATTTTTATACTTTTCCTCAGGGCTCCCTCTGATGTTAATCTCCCAAAACTCGAATTAATAAACACTCTGGTTTTATATTTTTTTGAGAATTACGCTCGTGACACCGGTACTGTTTCCCCCAATAAATACAGCATTTTCACGCTTCCCTACCTACAACAATACCAAAAGAAATTAGTGACCTCACACATTAATCTGCGAGAATAACTTTAATAACTCACTGTTTGCCTCCTATTTTATTTTAAAAACCGTCAGTCATTTTTAGGACGCCCTGTAGAATTGTATAGTTCGTGAATGAATAATTAAAATGTACGATGGAAGAAATCTTGTCCACCGAAAATTGAACTAGGTGAGCCAAAAGTCTGAATTAGGCAATGAAAAAAATTTCATCGTATGATTGATCATGCCTGACTTACGTCCTAGAACGTTTATCATTATAAATGTTTCCTTATCAACTGACAATGATTATACCAGGAAATTTTTTATTTATTTATCATATTATTGGTTTTTAATTAATTGACATTTTCCATTGACCCTCAATCGAATCCTGAGGTCGATATCGACCATTTTGGAGACCCCTTGTGTAGAGCAAATATTCAATTAAATCTTTTATTTATGCGTAAAAGAAAAATGAATTAATATTTTTTAAACTTTAACCACAATAAACTTGAAACCAACAGGCAATAGGATACGAATTATTCACAAGATTTAACGTTAAATTAGAATTAATGGTTATGAAAAATTAAAATATTATACAAAATTGTGCTTTGCTCTAAATCAGCCTACGATCTGCATGGTAAAATCGAGTAGATATTAAAATCATGTGCAAGATCAATTTAAATGCTATAAAAATTCCCAATTACCCAAGACGCGTTTCTGTTCTATAACATCGTTCATTAGGAGTATTCTTGCTGACGATGTTCTAGAACAAACCACGTCTTGGAATAAATAAAAAAAATTATTTTTTTTTTGCAACCAGAATATTGTCATCTTTGTTATTAATATTTCAAATGTTGAAAGATAGAAAATAACCACAGTCAGATCCTCTCAATATTAAATATTTTTATTATAAGTAAGACTTAAACATTTCCAAAAGGAGTGAAAATCATTTAAAGTATCTTCGATCGATACAAAATCACAAAAAAATGAAGGATTTCTTTTTAAGAGAAAATGTAAAACAAGAGGTGTATCAATAATGTCTTCTCTGTATAATGTAAATGTAAACGTTTTCAGAATGCACTTAATGAGGCACTTTTCCAACTTGGAAATAAAAGGCATTGATGAAAACAGTTGCCTATCTAGAAAATTTACTACTACGGTCTCCAAAAAGATCGGCCTCATTTCATCACCACGGGGTACATTGGACATATTTTCTATAAACCGTGATAGAGGATGCAAGTGATCATCTAGTGGATCTAGAGATAACTTTTTTAAAGATGGAAGATTGGATACAATTTCGAAGAAGATATCGCCTACCGCAGTATCATTGCATAAATGAAACTCATGCAAAGTAATTTCTTTTAAGCTCTTGAAACGAGAGATCGCAGATGGTAGATCAGAATTTACATTTACACGGAAAAATTCCAAACGTTCAACAGTTTCAAAACCTTCCCATGATGACACAGAAGACGTCATTTTGGACAGTACATCATAATTATTACAATGCAGTATTTTCATATTTTGATTTCTGGACAGTAATTGAACGACAGTATTTTTCTTTGCATAGTAACGAGAGATCACGAAGTTTTCGACTGAAAATGTTTGAGCTTCGTCTATTGGAGTGTATTCTTTGGCTTCACCTTGTATTGATAAGTATTTCCAGTGCTTTTTATGTTGGATTAGAGGAAAGGGAAATGGAATTTGAAATTCACCCATATCAAATGCGAATGATTGCAAAGGACTTTTAGCAATGATATTTAGAAGACTATTTAGTTTATCCCTGCTATCTTCAAATTGCTCACACAGGTTACCGAATGAGAGATCGATACCAAATTCAATTTTTTGATTCCGAATGAGTTCTTGAATATAATAAGATTCTGAGCGAAACGTTTCAAGATCCATCTTAACAAAAGACAACTGATGAAAAGAAACACTCTTGAGAATTCCGTCAAGCATTTCTTTACACAGTTGCATAAAACTCGGCCTTTTCTTTTGATAAGTATTTTGAAAACACTGAAATTTTAGAGAAATTTTATTTGATGTGAATTTTGATAACAATTCTTTTAAAATCAGTGGATTCAAAAGACTTCCATCGAAATCGCAAAGTAATAACTTTTGACAATGCACACTTTTCCCACCTAAACCCCGTATTTTTCGTTTATTCAAATCTTTAACGTTTAAAATTAACCGTTTGATGGAAACACTTTCCGGAATCAGACGCTGAAACTCGATTGCTTCTAATATGTTAAAATTTAATTTTATTTCTTTTGAAAACATTGTCCGTTGGTAATGTTTCATTAAGCATCCAACCCAGTTATGGAAAAATTCAACGGGAGAAAAATTTAAGAAATAATGAAAAAAATAATCATCATCAAATTTAATGCATTCGGGTAAGAACGGCTGCAGCGATTTCAAAATCTCATCAGTTGGCGAGGTTTCAAGTAAAATGTGTTGAAGTCGATAAATATTTCCACCATATCCCGTATCAAACAGTTCGATGATTCCTCTCCAGGGAGATAAAAACCTGAACAATTTGTAACTCTCTGAATGCATTAAACCTCCTAAAAACGGATAAACTAGCTGGTCTCTAGTTGGTCTGATATTCTTCATAAACAAATCCTCTATTTCTTCTTTCATTTCGTTGTCGCCCAGAAAAGCCAAGTGCAATGCAGCAAGAAACTCAATAAAACTTCTGTGAATGGGCTCGTAATAGTCCATTTCTTCATGTTTAGTAAAGGAAACATTTTTTGCCAAAAAACCCATATTAAGGATAACATTACGATCTTCACCTAAACATGTAGAAAGCTCTGTTTCGTCAAATAACAGACTATGATCTTTTAGTTTCTGTAAGCACAATTGACCGAACCTAATCAACAAATTTCTATGTAAACCAGAATTAATGTTCTGTGGATCAAATACATCTAATTCTCTGTTATTTTCAAAAAGCCCCACTCTAACTAAAGATCTGTGAATAACAAAATTTAATATGGACTTGTATAATTGTGTACGTGTTCTTATAGTCTGAACGACGCTTTCCTCAATAAGGACAGCCAACAGAAGTAAAAATAATGGGCATTCGTAGAAATCTGTTAATATCACGTTTGTGGTGGCCAGCATTACTTCGAGCATTTCGGCATTGATATTTAAATATTTCTTAAGAAAATCTTCTCTGTTTTCGAGTGCAATACCCTGGATTTGCAGTCTCTTACTCCATATGACATCTTCAAATTCTGCAACTTCCATAGTAAAGAAATCGTCGTCGTCTTTGTTATCTGTAATGGGTATACGATGATATCCTGTCCGACAAGTGACCACAACAGTTAATTTCTGAAGCTCGTCTCCTTTAAGAAGAGGAACAAGAACCGATTTTACTTCATCTGTTGCTTCATCCCACCCATCTAAAAGAAGCAAGACTCTTTCCTCTATCTCCTCAATTACTTCCATCAATTCTTCTTTTGTTCCGCATACACCTTGATTCTGATGATGAAGATGCATTGATAAACTCGTCTTAAAGCTTCTCAAAGGAATCACAAAAACCAAATCAAACTTTTCTGCGATATATTTCACCTCACTTGACCAGTCATGGAGTAATTTCATCAGTAAGGTTGTTTTACCATAACCTGGATGCCCTTCGATTAATATACGAGGATAAAGTTCAAACTTCACCCTTTCAAATATTTCTTGTAATTTGATGCTTTTGCAGTCTTCATTTTTCCATACAATGCAAGCATCTACAAATTGCTTTTCCAACTCTAGCGTCTTCTTCCTCAACCATAAAGAACGCGGAAGTTGTAGACGTTTATACTGACGTTTCTGCTTTTGTTTCATTTCTCGTTGAATATCTGGTGAAACAAGAATTATTAGAATAAAAAAGAAACTTTTCAATCTTAAAAAAAAAGTGAAAAACTTACTTTTCAGTTTATCATCTTTCTTTATCCTCCAAGATGAGCAATCCAAATCTAAATAACGAAAAAACAAACAGATACATTATGTTACTTAATGTAAAATATATTTTATCACTACATTAAATAATTTTATACTTGTATTAAGAGAATCTAATGGAAATCTGTGTTAGCAAAAACTTACAAACAAAATGTATAATATATCAGGTCCAGGGAAAGTTTGTTCGTTTCTTCACCCTTACCTTTTGAATGGTTACCAATCCTCTCGTAGGATGATTTGAATAATGCTAAAGAGAAATGATTGGTCATTTTTTTGCACTTACTTGTCTAAGTGAAAACATTCAATTTTATTTTGAAAAAACGTCTGAAAAGGCACCTACATCACCAATAATTCGAGCCTGCCTGTTGTATGAATTTAAACTTGGCCATAAAGCAGCGGAGGCTGCTCGTAACATTTGGTGATGATTCTGTCACCGACCGGACGGCACAGAATTGGTTCAAAAAATTTAGAACTGGTGATGAGCGTCTTGAAGATTCTCTTGAGTGTTTTGGTGTTGAGCTCCAAAATCCAGGACAAACTATCACAGCAGACGTGTGTGTTGGTCAGCTTCAACGTACGCATGAAAAAAATCAAGCAAATCGTAAGGGTGTTGTTTTTCTTCATGACAACGCACGTCCGCATACGGCAAAGTTGATCCGTCAGGCAATAAACAAACCTGCCTGGGAAATGTTATCTCATCCACCGTACCCTTCGGATATCTCTCCAACCTTTTCCGATCTCTCGATAACCACTTGAGAAACAAGTGCTTCAAGACAGAAGAAGAGCTAAAACATGAATTGGGTGTGTTTTTCAATTGTAAAACTCGTGACTTTTATAAAAAAGGAACTTATGATTTAGTATCTCGTTGAGAGAAGGCTGTTGATAATGATGGAGATTATTTCGATGAATAAAAAATTCATTTATGCATTAACCTGAGCGCCAATTGTAATATTTGCAAAAACGAAAAAACTTTCCTCTGGATCTGATACAATTCAGGAAATATATAAATATCAAAAGTTTTAAAGAAATAATACAATTAGCAGGACAAAGTAAATATGCCCGGAGATGTATGTGTTCCGCGATAGATGGCAATACCGTTGTTCATCTTTATTAGCGATCATAGCAATGAAAATGTGTATTCACAGCATGTTGTGTATATGTACGAGGGGTGATCAAAAAGTAAGGTTACAAAGCCTGCAGTGAAACGTGTATATTTTATTTCATACAACCAATGCAGTCAGCTGATAGTATTTACATCATGTGGAAGTTGCACAGCAGCGTTTTTCGCAAATGCTATCTCTAATCAATTCCCATCATTGCCATTATACCATGCGAGAGAAGAAGGCACGCAGCCTACCTCTATCAACTCTCAAGCATGACTCATAAAAGTTTCAGTTTCTCTTCCCCTTTTAAAGCTTCGCAAGCATCCAGTCTCTTCCCCTCTTAACAACTCACAAGTTCAAAAGTGAATAAACCACAAAAATAACAACGATCCCAAATACTACACAAAATCCATGTTACAAACAATTCATCAAAAAAATCAACATATCTATTTATTGGGGGATTTCAATGACTAGTATCAACAATATTCATTAAACTCGAAAAGAACGTCTCTTCCTGTCATTGCTCCACCTCTCCTGTTATTTCACAATCGTGTGTCTTCCGATAATTATCCAAATTTATATTTTTACATTATCTCCACTTGATATACCACTACGTCAGAAACACTTATATCACTATATTCTCGCAAAGAAATTGAATAATACCTTCTATTATTCCTGTGATCAATTTCATTATAAAACGAATATACTACTTAACACGTGATAACGTCACAATTAAGTTATTTTTCGACATAGTCTCCATATCGGTTTAGGCACTTGTCGGTTCGTGGGATGAGTTTGAACATTCCCTCCTGGCAAAAATCTAGTCCTTACGTATTCAGTCATGTTGTCGCGAATTGTCTGAAGGGAATCGTCAGTCTCCTAGGTGCTCCTTCAAGTGAGGAAAGAGTTGAAAGTCGCTTGGAGCGAGGTCCGGGCTGTAGGGAAGGTGTTCGATGATGTCCCAGCGAAACTGCTTCAATAGATTGGTGGTCTTCTGGCCTGTATGAGATCGCGTGTTGTCGTGAAGAAGGATGACGCCCTCGGTGAGAAGTCCTGGCCGTTTCGCGACAATGTGGCTGAACGCGCAAGGACAATATTTTTACCAGGAGGGAATATTCAAATTCATCCCAAGAACCGACAATTGTCTAAACCGATATGGAAAATATGTCGAAAATAATCTAATGTACAGTATTTACTATTAATTGGCTGTATTGGTTTTATGGAATAAAATGTACAACTTTCATTACAGGCTTTGTAACCTTACTTTTTGATCACCCCTCGTAGATCCAGGAGTCTATGACAGGAATACTTTATGCACTCTTGTAGAACATGTACATACCTAGCGTACCGAAGTGAGGGGAGACGGCACATTTTAATCTACTGCATTAAAAAGGAAAGTTTTTACTGTCCGAACAGTCCGATACAAATACCTGATATAATTTTAATTTTCCACGAAAACACTGCTTGCTGTCGGAAATATCTGATAAGGATTGTGTGTCCTTATAGTTAGTCTTATTGACCTGGCCTTGACAGCCAGCATACTTTTTGAAGCACTGATAGTTGCATCTATTTATTAAAAAAGAATAATCCATAAAGTTTCGTAAATACGTACACACCTAACAAGAACAACAGGAAACCACTATTCCACATCAGATGTTTATAATAATCTTTGTTTACCACGTTTGTAATAAACATCTGATGTGGAATAGTGGTTTCCTGTTGTTCTTGTTAATCTGCGTCCACAGTTTCTGGCTTCATCTCCTTCTATACGTACACACCTGCTGAACAATACTGGTTTTACACGGTCTCGTTTGACTTTTGAATGTTTTTTTTTTTTGAAGTTGTGGAGTCTATATTTCTATATTCTGTATTTACTGGATACATTTTGTACTTTATTTTGTACATGATATTCATTGGAACATATAGAGAATTAACAGTTTAAGATAAGTTTGTAGTGTATTACATTGTGCCATTCAAGGGGAAGGGTTGCAAAATGCAAGGACTCCTGGAAGCCTAACCTCTAGCAATACCACTAACTTGCTTTGTGGAGTTATATTAGAATGACCCGTTATGCTTAACCAGAAAAAGTTGGAGATGAAATCATACATGGATAAGCAAACGAAAATGGTAACTGTGCTTTTTCGCTAATACCGGTACGCGCATTGGACCATTTGTTTGTTGTCCTTCCAGGAATCAACTTCCGAAGTTTGTCCACACTGTTTGATATACAATAACTTGTAAACGACTGGGATTCATAACAGTAGTCAGAACGATGGCATTCATGTAAATTTTTCTGCTACGACGACTTTTGAGTTTAATTAACCCACAGTGACCCTTTAGTTAAGTAGTTCAGAGCGCGCGTTGGAGGTAGCGCAAAACTGAAGTGCATTGGGGGGGATTGGAGTATATTACTAGTAGTTCGAACGCCATTTTAGAAAAATCTACTGAAGTGTATATATTTTCTAATTGTTCCTCTGAGAAGACGTGCTAAGAAGTGCGATGACTTAAATTACACTGAAGTTTTTGAGGCAGAGGCAGTATGGCTTAATTATAATGGTTTTTGGAGCTATTTGCTTCATTTTGCTAACCAGTTCACACGTTCTCAAAATTCAGCAGTTGTCTGGACTCGGACCAGATGGGCATCGTTCTCCATCCTCCGGTGTAACTTGATTCATTTCTCCAAAGATAAAAATTCTTCTCAAAGAGAGAAGCAACATTTTTTCTAGGCGATTACAATAAAACAATGTCCCCTCTTAAATAATAATAGGCGACAGAATTTCTATCAACTAATAGAGCAAGACAGCAATACATAAAAATAAACGGATTCCATTTATTTTACTAATGATAACACTATTTTAATTTAGAGGAAAATAGATTTAAACTAATAATTGAAACTGTCATAAAAAAACAACATAAAATGAAAAAAAATCTTTTTCAATTTTTTATTGTGGTGTTTATAGTTACCTGGGTATACATTATTGATCACATCCTGCCTATCGATATCAAAGAGTGCCTTGATTAATTTCTCTCGTGTTGCTCCAGCTCCATTTCGCTGTTTCCAGTCTTCGATTATTTGGTATACAATCTCTCCATCTCCATAATTGTTAGTCCTAGTGTCGCTCTCGATCTCCAAAAGCTTTTGTTTGCTAACATTCAAATTCCTAGCCAAATATCTGTATTCTTCTCTTGTGATCTTTTTAGAAATCAGCGTAATTTCTCTTTCTGAAACATGTCCTGAAATAATTAATAATAAAATAAATGAATATCTTCGTTGTCATTATATTAACTTCGGACAGATCCTGATATTGAATACCACGATTTTATCCCCGAGAAATAGCAAAGAAAGTAAATTATAAATTTTTCATTGTTGGCATACAAGGGATTTTTGGGTATGCACTGTTCCATTTTTAGTGATTGGGAGGGTAATCCAACGGTTTCCACTTATGTTTCGAACGGTGAATATTTTTTGTGTGGTTATCGTATTTCCTTATTTAAAAATTAATTAAAATTATTATTTAGTTGAGAAAATATAAAACAAGGATTAAAAAATATTTTAGGAAGATTCAGTGAAAGAATATCTGATATATAATTTTTTACACGAAGGCAGAAATTTTTTGCCTAAATGTATTCGATGTGAAGGCCAGCACACATCGAGTTATACAAAGTGTCCCAAATACCCACAAATTAAAAGGAATAGAACTTCCAAAGTAGCTGAAGGAAGAACTTTTGCTGCGGTTGCTTCTGCTTCTATTGGTAAGGGAGTCGCTGACCACGACGAATTGGTTAAATTCAAAGGTATTTGGGTAACCTAATGAATATGTTAAACGATAGTGGCAAAGTGTTGCCGCAGACCACTCAGACTGAGACAAGACAATACTCATGGATAGACACCCCTACAAAGTTATAAATCAAGGTAAGCTACGTTGCACTATATGGAATGCGAGGGGCATCCCTCGCAAGTGTCATGAGTTCTATGATTTCCTCACAAGCTGGAACATTGATGTTGCCTTCTTATGCGAAACCCATCTCAAACAGAGTAAGGCTTTCAATCTACCAGGGTACTATGTTTACCAGAAAGATAGGCCTCCTAAAAAAGCTTCAGATCCAGGCTCCGATGGGGTAGCTATTGTTGTAAAAAGAGGTATTAATCTCACAAAGATTATCACACCTAACCTTGTCAATATGGAAGCAGTTTCCATTTTCATCAAAGATGCTGATATTGGAGAGGTCAGGTTTACTTCCCTATACAACCCACCCAGGCATAAGTTAGACCCTCGCGACTTAGATGAACTACTGTCTGGGCCCACCCCAGTCGTTATGGCGGGTGATTTGAATGCGAAACACCCACGCAGGAACTCCAGATGCACTAATCAAAGTGGCTTGGTACTTTATAGGTATATGGGAGATCAGATCGACACTTCCGTTATTGGCCCTCTTGAAGATACATACTACTGTGATCACTCACGCGCTAGTGACTTGCTCGACATTGCTGTTCTCAAAGGGTTTTTCAAACCCTACAATATTTTTACAGTAAATGCCTTATCATCTGTTGACCTACCAGTTGCAATAAATTTTCAGGTGATATATATCGACCTGAGAATAAATCTTCGTTATAAGCAGGACTGGCAGTAACATTCCCTATCAGGATCCCGTCACCAGCAGTGACATTGACAAAAATATCAAGAAAGTCACTCACTCCATCAAGATGGCTACAAATGCTAGTGCTACCCCGGTGGATTGCAAGCGGCCAGACCATCTGGAACTCCCTCCCACCATCAGGCAACTCATCCACGAAAAAAACCACTTCAGAAGACTTTGGCAGCGTACCAGGTTTCTCCACTTCAAGACGTAGTACAACAGGCTATCCCGCAAGGTAAGTGATCAGATTAAGGATTTAAGGAATCAAACATGGAACGACAAAGTTAAAAGTCTGTCCGTCCAGGATAACTCTCTCTGGAGTATGGTCAGGACCCTTAAAAGCAACAGGAGTATTGTTCTCCCTCCTCTGCTTACAGAGGGTGGCGATTTCGTTAGCAATGACCAGGGCAAAGCAGAAATTATCGCCGATTCACTGATGAGCCAATTCTCTACGCCCAAAGAGGATGATCTGGTCAATATCACTCGTGAGGTCAAGGACATGTGTGACAGGCATGGCCACACACAGCGCGCTCTTGGGTCTCCTGATGTCATTGGCACCTCTGAGATATTGGACATCATAAAGCGCCTGAAGAGCAAAAAGGCAGCCGGCATCGACACCATTACCAACAGTGCTCTCAAGAATTTGCCTCCCAGTGTTATCTGCATCATCACTAAAGTCATGAATGACTGCTGGCTTAGCGGCCATTTCCGTAGTGCTTAGAAGGACTCAGTCATCATCAACATTCCTAAATCTGGACTGGATCCTGCTCTTCTCACAAGTTATAGGCCCATTAGCTTGTTGCCCATGCTTTCCAAGGTCTTTGAGCGTACTATACTCAAGAGGTTCAATGAGCACTGCGAGGCAAACAACCTCATTCGTAGTGAGCAATTTGGCTTCCGTCCAGGCCACTCTTGTCAGCTTCAGTTATGGAGGCTCGTTGCTGATTTAAACGGTCCTCTCAACCTCTCTATGTTTGGTGGTCTCGTTTTCCTCGATGTCCAAAAGGCTTTTGATGGGCTCATTTACAAAATGATTACCTACGGGGTCCCTGACGATCTAATTGCTCTGGTCCGCTCCTTCCTGTCAAAGATGACTTTTCGTGTTAAGGTTGGGGACTCCTTGTCTGAACCCTGCGATGTTAATGCTGGTGTACTCCAAGGCTCTGTCTTGGGGCCAGCCTTATTCAACTTCTTTATCCATGACTTTCCCAAGTTTGCAAAGTGTAATCTTTACTTGTTTGCTGACGACGGGTCCATCATGACCTGGGCACGAAACCCAGCACATGTCATCACTCGACTTCAAAAAACTTTACATCAGTGCGAGAGCTGGTTCACTAAGTGGCGATTAAAGCTGAATGTCAAAAAGTGCAAGGTCATGTTTATCACTCGCAAATGCAAAAACCCTCCAAAGCCCCTCTTCTTATTTGGCAAGAAACTTGAATGGGTAAAAAGCTATAAATATCTTGGTGTTATGATCGACTCCAGACTAAATTGGAACTACCAAGTCCAATACGCGCTCAACAAAGCAAAGAAAGCGAGGTTCAGTTTGATTGCACTTCTGGGGCGAAATAGCGCTCTTGGTGTGGATAACAAACTCTTGATATACAAGGTTGTGATTCGTACTATTTTACTTCATGGAATGCCTGTTTGGGCTTCTATTTGCAAATCTAGGTGGAAGGATCTCCATACTTTCCAAAATGTTGCTCTCCGATCCATTGCCCAACTTGACAGAAGAGTTGCCAACAACCACTCTATCTATGACGATTTGGGGATGACCCACATAGGCACCTTTGTCCAGACACTTATGAAGAACATGCTACCCAAGATGGAGAATCATGAAAATACTCTGGTTTCTGGACCATCCACTCGTTGTTAAGGGTCCCCTCAAGTTTGGAAGACCCCGCCATATCCTGGATGTCTGCTTTGATGACGTTGACAAGGCCGTCTTCTCCAACTATTGGATCTTTTAGATCCTGCTGGTTTTTGGGGACTCTATTCGTCAATCTACAATCTGACTCTCGTCCCTTCTTGGGATTTATTCTCTGGAGGACTAAAGAGGTTCATCAGCCTTCTCTCCCAGTTCAGTGTACCTCCTCTGGTTTACTGTTTGGGCGAGCGTGCAAAGTGAGCTTGGCTCCTGGACCAATCGCGTCTTTCTTTTCACTACACTGTTCGATTGCCGATTGTCGACACAGAGTTCACATACAGTCTACTGTCGATCATCTAGGCTGGACGTGCTTGGAAACTTCTTCGTTGGAGGACTTCATAATTGTAAGTAGACTTCACAGTTTTTAGGTTTATATTCTCTCTCAATTAAGTTTGTTTTTCATTTTATCGGTCATTTCGTTTACTAAAAACAGCATATTTTTTCTGAAATTCAGCGGAGGCGCCACCAGGAAGTCTGGCAACACTGTTCTGCTAGCTGATCACATTGATCCTGATCTCCACTTGGTTTGCACGTTTTTAGAGCTATACCGATTTTTAAATTATTTATAATGCCAGGTAAATGTTCATTCAATAATTTATGGTTAAAAAACACCGATTATATGGCATGGGTCCAAAAAGATATCAGTATCAATCGTGCATATTGCAAATTATGCGGTAAAAGTTTTGATATTGGGAACATGGGCAAAGCTGGTTTGAAAAGTCATATGAATAGTATGGTACAATCATCAACTACACCTTCAACTATTAAAAGATTTTTCCAGTCTCCAGGTAAGACTCAATTTTTTAATTTTAAATTTAAATGTGGTTAGTCTCCTTTTAATGGGGAAAATCGTAAAATTAAAATTTAATAAATACAAAAAAATAAAGTCACCAATCTTGAAAAACGATGAAGAAACTTGTGAGATGGAAGAAAACTTAAACGATGTAGTCTATTGAAGATGTTGTTGATAGTAGAAATAAACTT
>JAHWFO010024136.1:436898-452155 GCA_023313115.1 Rhysida immarginata
TTTACGATTTTCCCCATTAAAAGGAGACTACCCACATTTAAATTTAAAATTAATCATTTAAAGTCCTTAGATCAATAATATTCAATTTTTTATTTTATCTTATTTTTTTGTAAAGTATAAGCTAACGGAATTAATTAAATTACTACTTCTTCACTTTCGACTTAAGAAGTTTTAAATTAAACATTGCTTAACAATGTTTTGGCTGAAATAGAGGGCAACGCCCCTATTTTTTAAAGATCATCAATTAGATTGGATTCTGGAATCTAACTTTGCGAATGTCCGAGGGCTGAATCTATTTATTTGAGCTTAATAAAATAATGCGTCTTGATTGCACAAATTTTGATTAAGGAATTGCTTTTTTTAAAAAAGCTTTGGATGTAACTGAGCAAAAATGCCTTGCTTAAGAGAAAACCACAAATTTTAATTTTCTTTGTAACTAATTCTTTATAAATTGTTTTTTTAGTTATAAGATCCACAACGCCAAGAAATGATTCTCCATCTCAAGAAGAATTGCAAATTCCAGAAGTAAAATTAAATAGCATTCAAAGTTTCACTTCAAATTCTGAAGTATTATCAGCTGAAGTGTTGTGGACACTAAAAGTTATGGAATCTCACAATTCTTACAAATCAAATGAAAACATTAATGTAGTTTTTCAAAGAATGTTTCCTGAAAGCTAGAAAATTTACATGTGGAGAAAAGAAGTGTGCATATCTAAGTGTGTTTGGTATTGCACCATGTTTTCAAGAACTACTGATGTCTAATTTAGCTTCCAAACATTTGTCTTACTATTTGATGAATCATTGAATCTGAGAAAGCAGTCAAAACAAATGGATTTTTATATTAGATTCTGGAATAATAACGTAGTTCAAACAAGATATTTGACTTCAGAATTCTTGGGTCATTCTAGAGCTGAAGATATGATTGAAAAATTCCACCATTGCATTTGCGATTTGAAACAAGAAAATTTATTACAATTGTCAATGGATGGACCTAATGTAAATTGAAAATTTTACAGAATAATCTCACGTGAAATTCAGAAGAATTTCAAAAAAACTCTGCTGAATATAGGTACTTTGACAAATTATATGCAGAAGCAGATAAACTTGCTACAAAAGCAGAGGAAAAAGGAGCTTTGTCACTCCTATCGCAGTCAAATGCACTACGCAGCCATGCCAAAAAAAGAAACAAATTGAAATTGTAAAAGTTGATAACGACATCAATAAGAAAATTCTTGAACTAAAAGAACTGTAATGTGAAGTGTTTGATACTAACTGTATCTAATAAAGGATTTTTTGAACAGATTTAATGTTTCCTTAGTAATTATTTATGAATACATTATCCTTAAAATTATAAAATATTATGGTTTTGAAATTTTATTGAACTGCCTGGAAAAGTTTTGGAAAAGTCATGGAATTTTATCTTTGATCAAGCGTACGAACCCTGCCCTACTAACCAAAATTAATTTTTTAACTTTTTAACTTGGGGTTGGGGGTGTGGGAAGAAGACCAATAACCTTCGTTCCCTTATTTTAGCATGGCTAAATCCTCATTTTCTCCCCGATGAACTGGCAACTCTCATGCCCCCGACTATAGTTAGTTGGAAGAACGAAATGCAACGGGAAATGAGCTAACAGTTTCAACGAGGTATGGTGATTGGGTGCCAGATCAGTAATGTTACAATTCAAGAAATTTGCAAGCAGTCTAGAGATCCCAAAACTGGCAGTAGCCGATATGATTCTGAGATGGAAGGCTAGTGTCCCAACTACCCCAAAATTGCGTCCTGGCAAGCCACATAAACTGACGGATGAGGCTCGGAGAACCTTGAGACGGATGGTCAAAAAATCAGGCCAGTACTCTGCAGCTGATCTAACATCTGAAGTTGTAAAAGCCACCGAACCCCGTATTTGCACTAAAACTATCCGAAATGAGCTGCATTCATTAGGTTTTCATGGTAGAGTAACTACACACAAGACTTATATCACTCATGTAAACGCTCCCCATTCTTGGATTTTAGAACAGTGAAACGTCGGTTTGTGAAGCGACGAATTGCGATTTACACTTTAGAAAACAGATGAACGTATGTGGGTGTGACGATTATCTAGAAAACAATTCTATCCAGACTGTATCGGCCCAACGTTGAAACTTGGAGGAAGGTCTGTAAAGATTTGGAGCTGTTTTTCGTAGTTTGGAATTGGGCCAGTGGTTGTATTAAGTGAAAACATGAAGTCTATGAACTATCTCGACATTCTGGATCATTCCATGCTCCTTACTCTGGCAATTCTTGGTAGAGACCAGTGTCATTTCCAGCAGTACAACGTTCCGTGCCATACTGCAAGGTTAGTCACAGAATGATTTGGTCGGAATGATGTCGAACTTTTGGACTGGCCATCCCTAAGCCCGAACCCCATCCCGATAGAAAGCCTTTGGGATGAATTGGAGCGTAGAAGTTTGGAAAAAGACCTTCTTCACTGGACTGCGATTTGTTTTACAGGAGTGAAAGAGAATTCGGCAAACAGTTTTCCAGAATTTAGCAGAAAGCATGCCATGAAGTCATTAAAGCAAAAGGTGGCCATAAAATGTAATTATTAAACAAAAAAAAAATAAAAGATAAACGCCTAAACCAAGCATGTGTCGGAATACTTTTTTCTATATACTGTACTAGCAAAGGCACCCGGCGTTGCCGGGGATAATTACAGTTGTATATAAACAGAACAATCTCCAGAAGTTTAATAATATCTCAGTAATTCTACAGTTTTTTATTGTAGACGAAGCTCCTGTTGATCAGATGTTTCCTAAGCCCGGATAACTTTTTGTCTTCTGACCATTGATTTCTTCAGTTGCATTTCTATAGATATGAATTAACATGATCTATGCACGATTATTATAGAGCATAATATTGTATGCCTATTTATTTGAAAAGATGAGTTGATGTATGCTTTGTTGTCGGTAATGACGTCAACTGTCACCCGAGCAAAGAGACTGCATCCTCTATCGCCTTTCCACTCTTTCCCAATAGTCTGCTAATTCTCTAATGTCTCCTGTAACTGATAATTTTTAAAGATTTTCCAGAAAATTGTAAGTTTTAAGAACTATCAATTCTAATAGAGGTACCCGGCATTGCCCAGGATAATTACAATCGCAGTTAAACAGAACAACATGAATGATTTAAATAACTCAAATTGATTTTCAGTAATTCTACAATTTCCTACAGTTGACGAAACTCCCGTTGTTCAGATGCTTCCGACACCTAGATACATTTTTCTTCTCTGACCAATCAATACTCGTTTATTTCTTCGACATTACTAATAGATACGCGTATCTCTTTGCCTGCTCGAATGTTCAGGAATAATAGATAATTCTTGGAAACCGAATATTTTATCATTGCATCATCTTGAAAATATTTTTGCATCATCCCTACGTTGGTTTCCATAGCAATAATATTTTCCCCAGCATTGACATGGAAATATGTGACAACTATAACTTCAAACATTTCTGGATACTTTAGAAACATCTATCCTTCGAAGTTTCCCTTGCCCTTGACGCAGAAGCTCTTATACCCTCCTGCTCTAGACATAGCTTCGTTTTTCGGATGATTTCAACGCCCGGATAGCTTTTGTCTTTTAGTTGCAGAGTTTTTCTGATAAATACTCGTTTTTTCTCTTTCCTTTCCAAACACACAATTTTTTGCCAATCGTCTGGACGATTGTTAGGGAACTCCTGTAACTCCATAGCCTCCTTGATAAACATTCCTTTATCTACGTTTTGTGATTGCATCATCATTTTATGATCATTGTTAATAGTTCTTGGAAAGGAACGTTCAATCATCACATCATCACAATCTTGATTTCCCAAACAGATTATAGTCATAATGTATCGTGGTTTTTTAGGAAATGTTTAGATCTACTATGCTGCCAAATAAACTACGTGATATCCCCGATGTTGTTCGGACTCCTTTTTGATTAAATTTTGCAATATCTAAATGTGCACATACAGTAAAAATGAACCCATGAAAACGCTTAGAAATAGTGCAGTAAAAATTCATAATGATAATTCGAAAAAAAATTTTGGGATTATTTACTACTTGGTAATCAGTTGTTGCAATTCGCACTCTGCTCTCGATGTCTTGAAGCAAAACTTGGCCATTTCTTCTGTTGATACTCTTGCATCGTCGAGGGGCGCTTTCTCAATATTTTGCTAACTCTCCATTATCTCCAGTTGGTGCTCATTTTTAAAGATTTTCAAGAAAATCTTAAGTTCTGAGAATTATCATTTCTCTCAATAGCCCGATCAACAGGATTTCTATGAATTGTTACAAATTGAACCTTATTTATAAAGCACAACTTTGCCCTACATTAAGTGTTTCTCAGATATATATATATTGTTGGTCCGTGCGTAGTGTTTGTGAATTGCGTATTAATACCATTGTTGATACCTATTGTTGCACAAACTTTGCCTTGCATTCTTGGTCATGAGATACTTTCATATGAATATGCACTGCCATCATCATGAATATCGATAGTTATTATTTTTACGAAATTTGAGGTAGACAGTGATCTTTTTCATGCTTTGAAGATCAAGTGTGCAAAGTTTCATCAAGATCGGAATAAAACTGTAGATTTACATTAAACAGAAACAAACCCACCCACAGACAAACACTCTTCTTTATACAGGGTGTCCCAAAAATGGCTGATGGATTTTGAAAATCAATAAAAAAAAAGACGGAATGCGATAGATATGTATCATTTGCAGTCTTATGCTTAAGAAATCAGGGAATTTTATCCCACCAAATTTCAAATTTAGTTAACATTTCTACCAAGAGATGGCGCTGCAGACGATCTGTAACAAGCTGATAGCGTGTGCTTTTGAGAATGCAAGTCCGCTCTACCAAAATGGTTTTTTCAAATGGGGGTTACATTGAAAATGTCATTGTTTAGTTTTTTGCAACAGTCCTTGCAACATTTTCATACCGGTTTTTATTTTTTCATAGTTTTCAGTTCCACCTGTGGGTGAAAATGTTAACTAAATTTGAAATTTGGTGGGATAAAATTCCCTGATTTCCTAAGCATAAGGCTGCAATTAATACAGTAAAAATTCATAATGAAAATTCGAAAAAAACATTTTTTCATGCTCACAATGGATGGATCTCTCCAAGTATGGCACAGCAAGCCTAAATAATTTCTTACTCACGGATTCTTACTTTAGACGTATACTTGATGTTGTTGAAATTCCCACTTTGCTCTCGATGTCTTGAAGCAAAACTTGGCCATTCATCACTGTGTAGTCTAGCGGTCGCCGATTCTTCTCTTGACCTGCTTACCATTTGCTCAATACAGCACGGAGCTAAAGGAGTGCTTCCTCTGTCGTCTTTCCACTCTTTCTCAATAGTCTCTAGTTATCTCCATTATCTCTCCATTATCTCATTAACTCTCCATTATCTCCAGTTACTGATCATTTTTAAGATATTTTTAAGTACAGAGAACTCTCAATTCTAAGAAAAGCCTGAATAACAGGAATTCTATGTACTGTTACAAATTGAACCTTATTTTCATTGCACAAACTTTGCCTTGCATTGTTGGTCATGAGATATTTCTTATTAATATGCACTGCCATCATCATGAATATCGATTTACTATCGGTAATTATTTTTTTTCGAGATCTACGATAGACAATGACCTTCCTCATGCTTTGAAGGTCAAGTGAGCAAAATTTCATCAAGATCTTAATAAAGCTGTAGGTATGTATATGAAACAAACAAATCCACAAAGCCACAAACATTCTTCTTCTATCTATCTACGTATATAAAGAAGGATGTTTGTTTGTGGGTTTGTTTGTTTTTTATACAAATCAACAGTTTTATTCCGATCTTGATGAAATTTTGCATACTTGACTTTCAAAGCAAGTGGAAGGTCACTGTCTACCTCATATTTCGAAAAAATAATAATTATCGATGATATATCGATATTCATTATGATGGCAAGGCATATTAATGAGAAATATCTCATGACCAACAATTGAAGGCAAAGTTTGTGCAACAATAGTTTTCAACAATGGTATCGACATGCAATTCACAAACATTCTGCACGGACCAACAATATATATCTCATGACCAACTATGCAAGGAAACGTTTGTGCAACATCAGGTATCACCAATGGTATCAACACGCAATGCACCAACAATATATCTCATGACCAACAATGCAAGGCAAAGTTTGTGCAACAAAGATAAGTTTCAAATTGTAACAATGCATAGAATTCCTGTTATTCAGGCTTTTCTTAGAATTGAGAATTCTTAGTACTTAACAATTTCTTGAAAATCTTTAAAAATGATCTGTAACTGGAGATAATGGAGAGTTAGCAGACAACTGAGAAAGAGTGGAAAGACGACAGAGGAAGCACTCCTTTAGCTCCGTGCTGTATTGAGCAAATGGTAAGCATGTCAATAGAAGAATTGGCGATCGCTAAACTGCACAAAGTGATGAATGGTCAAGTTTTGCTTCAAGACATCGAGAGAAGAATGGGAATTGCAACAACATCAAGTGTACATCTAAAGTAAGATTACATGACTAAGAAATTATTTAGACTACCAGTGGCATGATTGGAGAGGTCCATCCATTGTGAGCCTTTAAAAATTATTTTCGAATTTTCATTAATAATTTTTACTGTATTAATTCTAAGCGTTTTCATCTGTTTAATCTTAAGATATTTCCAAATTTAATCAGAAAAAGAAAGAGCCACGCCGGGGTTATCACTGAGCCTGTACGTCAAGGGCAAGAAAAAGTATCCAGTGATGTTCCCCGGTGATGAAGATAGACATTGTTTTAATCTGAGGCAAGTCAAGAAGTGTTTAAATAAAGTCCCGCTATATCACCTAGAATTCCTACTTTTCGGATTTTTTATAGAATGTATAGTCCCGTCGCTCTGTGTTGTATTGATTGAGTTATTATTTAAACAATTTGGAGTTATAATTTAACTTTTTGTGCTTGTTCTGTTTACCTACAAAAGTAATTATCCCGGGCAACGCCGAGTCCTCTGCTATTTATATATATAGAAAGATAGATTATGTCATGTGATGAATAAATAAGAACGTGTTTGAAAAGTATAGGCTATCCATTAATTCTGTGATAAGTTTGAATAAATATAAAGAATATAAAAACCTTTTAAGGAAAATAAATAAATATGTATGTATGAAATTTTAATTAAGAAAAAAATTAAAAAATGCTAATCAGTGTAGATAATTAAATTGTTCTTAATACTGGTTAGAATATATTCATACCTGGAAATGACATTCTTTAATGTGAACCGTTTATATCATCTATATAATACTGGCATATAATATACAGCGTTCCTCACTCATTTCTTCGGGTTGCTGATATTCTGACAAAGTTGATATGAAAGAGAGAAGAAGTGAGTTAAATCACCTCCAAAGAAATAAATTCCTTAATTCAAAAATGTAACTCATGAAATTTTACAGTGACCAAAAGCAACAGCGAAATGATATTCGATTTCCTCCCTCGACGTGGAGTAATTTCGGAGAAAAACGACTTCCCGGAGATGTATCTATCGGAAGTTTATGAATTTTAAGATATATGATAAGGCACACGACTTTTAATATTGGAAATTTCTGGCGATATTATTATAACTTCCAAAATTTTTGGATTAATAATTGTTTATTTTAATTTTTAACTGTTTTTCTTTTCATAAAGATAATCATACAGATTAAACATGAATTTGGCAAAAAATGCTTTTTAATTATTAAGTTAAAGAACCAATAGAAAATTGGGAAGCTATATACTGTTTACTTCATACTATCATAGAAACTTACGTGATGAAAAATATTCTCCATACAAAATCTCACCTCTGCCCTCTGTTCAATAAGAAACTGGACTGGGTGGACAACTACAAGTATCTGGGAGTTATCATTGACTCAAGACTCTCATGGAACCGGCATATGTCCTATGCTCTGAACAAAGCGAAGAGGGCTAAGTACAGTATCATAGCTCTCATGGGTCGCAACAGCGCCCTCAGCATTGACCACAAGCTACTTCTGTACAAATCGATTATCCGGACCATACTCCTCTATGGCATGCCTGCGTGGGCGACTATCTGTAAAACCAGATGGAGTGAACTACAGTCATTCCAGAATGTTACCCTGAGGACCACTGCTCAGCTGGACAGAAGGACGGTGAAAAACCAATCCATCCACTTGGATTTAAACATGGCCCATATCGGAAAGTTTATACAGGATCTCCTTTTGATTATGATACAGAAGATGAAGACTCACGACAATAAACTTGTGAATGGAATACTGAAGAACTCATTGAATATGAACTGGCATAGGAAGTATCGTAAACCGAGGCACGTTCTTGACGTCAATTTTGAAGATATTAGCAACGTCTCTTTCCCGGACTACTGGAAGATGTGATAATCTTCTTTCTCCTTGTGTTTTTTATTTCGTTTGTATTTTGTTTCTGACAATCGTCAATCTTATTTTCTTTTTTGTATAATATGGAAGACCGCTTGGGTTGGTTAGGCTTCTTGACTACCTCAGTGTATTTCATTTGGAGTTTATTCTGGTTGGATGAGCTTTCGTCCCATCCTAACAAATGTACACTTCATTGTTCGATTGTCGAATGTCTGTCCCGAAAAAGAATCCAACATGAGCCCGTACCATGAAGCACTGTCAGACAAGTGTGGAATGTTGCCTAGTATAATATGACAATAAGGGGAAAGAGGTGTGCCTAAATAAAGCACTATGGTGAGTTTATTCACGAATGCGTTTCATTTATGCAGTCATCAATAGTGTGTTAGAACTAAAGTTAAGAGCTATTGACCGTGAAATGGAGAGTTGGGAACAGTTTCTCTCCCGGGATTCTCTCTACCTAAAATATAACTAAAAGTTTAGCTAATTTAAATTTCCTGAGAAATTCTCCCTTCGTGGGAAATCCCGGAACACTTTTCCTTATATCTAATTTCTAGTTATTATGTGTTAAAGTTTAGTAGGGAAAGTGCCTCATAGTTTGACAACTCTCTTACAGCGTTGCCAACTCAAAAAAAATTTTCCCACTAAAATCGAACTAAAAATCCACTAGATTCTATTGTTCTAATGTAATTTTTAGTGAATTTTTGCATAATTTTTCTGTAAAATCTACTAAGTTGGCAACACTGTTCTCTTACTTATCTAACAGGTAATCCCTCGAACATGTATGTCACAGATTTCCACCATGTTGAAATATGTTACTCACTTGAAGCTACTATAGATGCTTGCAAAATAAGAGAGTGCGAAATTTTGTTTCTTTCAAAATAAACCGCGAAAACGAAAAAATATGAGCACACATAGCCATACAAGGACTCCATTGTTAAAGCGGATAGGCTATGTGGGATTCCTTTGTAAGTGTGTGTTCTCTTATCTCTTACTTAAAATTTCTCAGTTGACTGATTTCGCGCGCTTCTCATTTGTCTAGAACACGATATCATTTTTCAAGATGGACGCCGTACCGGGGAAAACATTCATTGCCTGCATACACGAATGAATTATTCACGTGGATTAACAAAAGTTAAAATGGTTAAAAGTTGCTGTGTTCCTCAATGCATCAGCCGATATGAAAGAGATAAAGCTAGTAACTTTAAGTTCTCTTTCATTTGTTTCCACGTGAGGAAAACCTGTTCGAAGCATGGATGCATCATTTACGAATGGGGGGAAAAAAGTAGGCAGGAAGGTTAGGTTAGCGAGGAATTCAATTGAAATTGAATTGAAACTCTTGTTATTTTATTTTTTTTCTTCTCTAATCCCTTCGCTGGAACTTCCATCAGTTTCTGCAACTTCATTAATAGAATTAATCTGTGGACTTTTTTTTCGGATTTAACACCCCTGAAATTTGACACATGGGATATCCTATATACTGAATGTAGAAAGCCAATTACACTACGGGAAGAATTTGAAACGGCATTAAAAAAAAAAAAGAATGAGATTGGGAGTCCAGAATAAAGTGATAGTAAATTTTATTATCATTACCGTTTAAATTATTGATAAACCCTCACAAACCTTCTTGAGTATTCTATTATAGTTTACTTAAATTTTATTATCATATAGCCAATATTATTCTTGAAAATTCACTTATTCTTTTAATTCGGAAAATTGTGCTCAGCAAAAATGACATTTCAACAAATCCGCAAATTTCCAATTCGTGTGATGGCCTAACGTTTTGCTTTCAGTGTTTTGAATGAAGACTAATGAATCCTAGTGTAGTGGAATAAACTCTTTTCCATTACGGTAAATATATTTTTTTACTCAACGAGTAATTCATACTTTATTATTTTGAAACAATGAAGAATCAATTAAATGTTCATTTATTTCTTTTGATGCTTTATGCTTCATCTTATTGTAACTAGCTGATTACCCGCGGCCTAGCCCGCTATGGTTGAAAGAAGAAAAAAACCGTGCTATTAAAGAGTAGCAATAATACGATTACCTATAAAATTTCACAAAAATCAGCAAAATTGTTTTAAGAAAATTAAAAGATTATATAATAACAGAATATATTAAATCCAAAATCGTTCAAATATTGTAATTCGCAGTTATTTACAAAAATATAATAAATGTTAGTTATGCATTACTTTCACATAGAATGTGTTTAAACAACTTTATTCAGGGAATTGGCACAATATTAAAACAGGATGAAATAACAGGCAAAAAAAAACCCAGAAAAAATAATAAAGGGAAAAATGTGTATATATAAAGAAGGATGTTTGTTTGTTTGTGGGTTTGTTTGTTTGTTTTTATACAAATCTACAGGTTTATTCCGATCTTGATAAAATTTCGCATACATGACCTTCAAAGCATGAGGAAGGTCACTATCTACCTCAGATTTCGAAAAAATAATAATTACTGAAAAATCGATATTCATGGTTATGACAGGGCATATTAATGAAAAATATTTCATGACCAACAATGCAAGACAAAGTTTTTGCAACAATAAGTATCAACAATGGTATCAACACGCAATTCACAAACACTCTGCACGGACCAACAATATATATCTCATGACCAACAATGCAAATAACAGTTTGTGCAACAATAGGTATCAACAATGGTATTCACACTTGTCTTCTTTCAGCTCCCTAACAAGCGTTCAGACGATTGGGAAAAGTGTGTGTTTTTCTTTGTGTATGTGTGTATGTTTACCTACAAGCGTAATTATCCCGGGCAACGCCGGGTCCTCTGCTAGTCTTCTATATATATAAATAAAAATGTTTGTGGGTTTGTTTGTGTGTATTGAAAATAAATCTACAGTTTTATTCCGATCTTGATGAAATTTTGCATACTTGACCTTCAAAGCATGAGGAAGGTCACTGTCTACCTCAGATTTCGTAAAAATAATAATTATCGATAAAAAATCGATATTCATGATCATAACAGGGCATATTAATGAGAAATATCTCATGACCAACAATGCAAGGCAAAGTTTGTGCAACAATAGGTATCAACAATGGTATCAACACGCAATTCACATGGACCAACAATATATATCTCATGACCAACAATGCAAGGAAAAGGTTGTGCAACAATAGGTATCAACAATGGTGTCAACACGCAATGCACCAACACTATGCAGGGATCAACAATATATATCTCATGACCAACAATGCAACTCAAAGTTTGTTCAATATAGATAAGATTGAATTTGGAACAATGCATAGAATTCCTGTTACTCAGGCTTTTCTTAAAAAATAGAGTTCTTAGTACTTAAGAGTTTCTTGAAAATCTTTAAAAATGATCAGATAATGGAGAGTTAGCAGACAATTGAGAAAGTGGAAAGACGACAGAGGAAGCACTCCTTTAGCTCCGTGCTATATTGAGCAAATGGTAAGCAAGTAAATAGAAGAATCGGCGACCACTAGACTACACAAAGAGATAAATGGCCAAGTTTTGCTTCAAGACATCGAGAGTGGGAATTGCAACAACATCAAGAGGAACATCTAAAGTACGATTACGTGACTAAGAAATTATTTAGGCTAGCAGCGGCATACATGGAGAGGTCCATCCATTGTGAGCCTTTTTTTCGAGTTTTCATTATGAATTTTCACTGTATTAATTCTAAGCGTTTTCATGTGTTTATTTTTAAGATATTTCAAAATTTATTCCAAAAAAAGTCAGAGCCACGCCGGCGTTATCACATAGCTTATTTGGTAGCACATCAGATCCAAACATTTCATAAAAATACATTTTAACTATATTATGTGGGTATGTGTATATTTTGGAAACTGAGATGTTGACAATGCGATGATTCAACGTTGGTTTCCAAGAATTATTAATAATGAGCATAAAATGATGATGCAATGACAGAACATTAATAAGGCAGCGTCTATTGATGAGGCAAAGGAGTCACGCGTGTCTCCCTTGAGCTCCTTATCAAACGTCCAGACGACTGACAAAAATATATGTGTCTGAAAAGGAAAGAGAAAGAACGAGTATTGGTCAGAGAAACTCTGCAACTAAAACAGAAAAAACTATACGGGCATTTGAATCATATGAACATTGGGAGTTTCGAATAGAGCAGAGGGAATAGGAGCTTATACATCAAGGGCAAGAAAAACTTGAGTCTACAGTATCTGCTGATGCTCCACAGTGATGAGGCAAGTCAAGAAGAGTTTAGATAAAATCCCTGTATATCACCTAGACTTCCTGTTTTTCGCAGTTTACGTAGAATGGATAGTCCCTTTGCTTTGTGTTGTATTGATTGAGTTATTATTTAACCAATTGGGACTTATGATTTAATTTTTTGAGATTGTTCTCTTTACCTACAAGTGTAATTATCCCGGGCAACGCCGGGTACCTCTGCTAGTTAGAATAAAGAAATAAAAACGCTCTTTGACCACAACAAGAGTGTTTTTATTTCTTGTTGTGGTCAAAGAGTGTTTTTATTTCTTTATTCTTAATAGAATGTGTTATTGTCACGGAATTCGGCAATCAGCAAGAATTCCGATGACGGAAACATGCAATTTCGTACCCGAGTGTTTTATCATTCAAAGAGGGGAGCGGAGCATCGTCACCGACGGCGTCAACAGCGTCAACACTCAGCAGCCAGTGAGAACGAGCGACGAGATTCGGCCGCGGAGCTCGAATTGGAAAAGAAAGAGGAGACATGGTGGAGTGAGAGAAGGTGGAAGCCGCTCAACGTGTCTGCAAACACGACCGATGGAAATCGAGAAGCCCGTAAGCGTGAATTATACTGTGTAGCCAGACGAGAGGATAGGAGAAAACGTTCTCCGCCTTTACAAAGAAGCTGGCGAGCGACTACGACCGTTCCGATGGAGGAGACGGAGTCGTGCAGTGAAGTGGATACGGCGGGCGTTTCTTCAGCGTGGCAGAATGACAGCAGGAACTGTAAATGGCTTCGTTCTGCGTATGTGGACGAGACACCAATGGTGTTCTACAGGACTGTCGCCGAGTGCTCAGCATCTCTAGTAAGTGTTTCTTATTATGTGGGCGGCAGTGCTATGTTGACTAAAGTTTCGTTCATGGAATTGTATCGGCGGGAGCTACGCATTTCCTCTAAAGTGAGGTGTTTATGGCCGTATGGAATGTCAGCTTACTTTTCCAGTCAGCTGGGTTTTGCGTTAGCCCAAGGTTAAATTATTTATATCGACGGTAGTGCTTAATTTTCCGTCTCTTTGCGTGAGCCTCTTTTGGCTTAATTTATGTTGCTTTAGAAAAGTATATTATGGTGAATTTGTTATTCTTTTCAAGTGCATCTGTTTCAGTACTGTGTTAATAGTTTCAATTATTTCTATTTCAGTACTTGAGAGGTCGATGTAACACATTCTAATTATAAGTCATAGCAAATGTGAATTTATGTCATATATGATTTAAATACAGAACTTTATTTGAACTGAATTAGTATTTACTACTTACTTGTTCGGACTATTTATTACCTACCGTTCGGACTTATTATTATTTACCGAAGTGGTCTATTTATTGGACGTTTCCATTTTACCTATTGTGAACGCTACATTTTAAGAAGGTCAACTAGTTGTATGACCGTAGTTAACCGTTGTGCTTGAATTTACGGTTTAGATTATTGTGGTTGTCATTGAAGTAAATAGTTATTTACCTGATAATTTCCGAAACGATTATTGTATGGCGTTATTCTTACCTGAAGGTGTATTCTAATGTAACTTTAATAAGATACATAGGTTTAAGGGATTGTATTTATTTATGTAATTTCCTTTAATTACGTTTGATTGTACAACTTTTAAACGTTATATTTATTGACAGTTATGGATATTAGCTATTGGCTGTTCATGTGATACGTATAGTTTACTATTGACTTGCAGTTTACTACTAAGCATCCACTTTCATTCTTAATTCTTAGCAATGTAAGAATTCTGGTTATTAATAAGTTCTATAAATTTGGTTATTAGTTCCATTTTGATTTTCTAAGAATACCAATTGCGTATGTATTTTATTTTTCATTATTGTTGTTATTTAATAAAAGTGTTTCTATCATTTAATACCGTCACTGTGCGTGCCCATTATTCCACTGCGCTCATCTGCTTATATTCAGATAGCTTTGCACGTTACAGTTACTCGAATGCCTTTGGGTACCCAATTTTTTGTCAGGCCATTAGGATCATAAAGAGATTGCCCTTGTGCTTTGTTAATCGTCACTGCCAAAACAAATCGCACAGGAAATTGTAACCTAGAAAATTGTTGTCTGGGTGAAAGAGCGCATAAAATTAGTAACAGTCTAGCAGAGTTACCCGGCGTTGCCCGGGATAATTACACTTGTAGGTAAAGAGAACAATCTCAAAAAATTAAATTATAACTCCCAATTGGTTAAATAATAACTTAATCAATACAACACAGAGCAAAGGGATTATCCATTCTACTAAAAATACGAAAAACAGGAAGTCTAGGTGATATACCGGCACTTTATCTAAACTTTTCTTGACTTGCCTCACCACTGCGGAGCATCACCAGATACTTTAGACTCAAGTTTTTCTTACCCTTGACGTAAAAGCTCTTATATCCTGTTGCTCTATTCGAAACTTCCGTTGCTCAGATGTTTACTTAGAGAGTTTCTCTGACCAATACTCGTTCTTTCTCTTTCCTTTCCAGACACATAAATTTTTGCCAGTCGTCTGGACGTTTGATAGGGAGCTCAAGGGAGACACGCGTGACTCCTATGCCTAATCAATAGACGCTGCCTTATAATAATAATAATAATAATAATAATAATAATAATAATAATAATAAT
>JAHWFO010024136.1:452165-469140 GCA_023313115.1 Rhysida immarginata
ATAATAATAATAATAATAATAATAATAATAATAATAATAATAATAATAAGGACATTCTGTCACTGCATCATCATTTTATACAAATTATCAATAATTCTTCGAAACGAACGTTTAGTCATCGCATTATCAGCATCTCAGTTTCCAAAATACGGTATACACTTTCTCACAATGGATGGACCTCTCCAAGGATGCCACTGCTAGTCTAAATAATTTCTTACTCACGTAATCTTACTTTAGATGTACACTTGATGTTGTTGCAATTCCCTTTCTTCTCTCGATGTCTTGAATCAAAACTTGGTCATTCATCTCTTTGTGTAGTTTAGCGATCGCCAATTATTCTATGGACATGCTTAACATTTGGTCAATACAGCAAGGAGCTAAAGGAGTGCTTCCTCTGTCGTCTTTCCACTCTTTCTCAGTTGTCTGCTAACTCTCCATTATCTCCAGTTACTGGTCAATTTTAAAGATTTTCAAGAAATTGTTAAGTAATAAGAACTCTTTTTTTCTAAGAAAAGCCTGAATAACAGGAATTCTTTGCATTGTTACAAATTGAAATTTATCTATATTGCACAAACTTTGCCTTTCATTGTTGGTCATGAGATATATATTGTTGGTCTGTGCTGAGTGTTTGTGAAGTGCGTGTTGATACCATTGTTAATGCCTATTGTTGCACAAACTTTGCCTTGCATTGTTGGTTATAAGATATTTCTCATTAATATGCCCTGCCATAACCATGAATATCGATTTTTAATCAATAATTATCATTTTTTCGAAATCTGAGGTAGATAGTAGTGACCTTCCTCATGCTTTGAAGGTCATGTATGCGAAATTTTATCAAGATCGGAATAAAACTGCAGATTTGTATAAAAAACAAACAAACAAACAAATATCCTTCTTTATATATATAGATAGAAGATAGAATGTGTTACTCGAATGCCTTTGGGTACCCTGTTTTTTGTCAAGCCATTAGGACCATAAAGAGATTGCCCTTGTGCTTTATTAATCCTCATTGCCAAAACAAATCGCATAGGAAATTGTAACCTAGATAATTGTTGTCTGCGTGATAGAGGGCAAAAATTAGTAACAGTCTAGTACCATTGTATTATTTGGGAGTATCCAAATTTCTCAATATTATTACTGGCCCTACTTCACATTGAACTTATGTGGTGGCATTCCAGGTGGGTTCCAATGAATTTAAAAATTCTGTGGGTTAGTTTTCAGCTTGCTCCTGGTCCATTATAGCGTCAATAGATTTTATGTAATGCAAGAACTTGGCAACTCTTGCAAATTGTTGTTTTTTATTTCCATTCTCATTCTTTGGTTCAAGAATTGTACGTTTTCAAAGCCATTGTCGATCCCCAATTTTTGTGGCTATGTTCGGGAACACCTTATATATAATTATTTCTCGCACCGACGACAACAGTATACAGAAATCAGGTGAGAGAGAAATTAAACCTGACGCGAAATTGTGGGTAATTTTTCATCTCCAAAACTGAGTAGTTGTTTACAAATTTTATGATTGTGGTCACCAAGAATACGCACCCTCATATTAGTAGTTAAGTTTTTTGTGTGGACAAATTTCCAAATGGTGGGTACTCTGAGGCAAGCACTGAGTTCATCAGCAGAAGTTCATTGTGGATTAATTGGAAGGGTTTGGCGAAAATATCCTGCGAGGAAAACTATTCCCTCACATTTTTCCAAGATCTCTTAGGTTTCTCTTTGTTAGATCTATAAGAATTTGCTATTTTGTACGATTGTTAAAAAGTTTGGACTTTAGCCAAAATCATTCGATAGAAGGATCTTAACCAGCGTTGCCAACCGTGTAATAATTATTACATTTGTGCATTGATTAGCTTGTATTATAAAAATATCCAACAATGAGATTTCCATCTAAAAACCCGTAATTTGGCAATCCTGGACTTAACCAATACAGCCTAAGGAGAAAGCTTGCTCACGGAAAAATCATACATTGTTACATCACCTACGGTAGGGACAATTTCGGGCTTATTATTCATAGAAATATAATTAACATTGTTACAATACCCTAGCGGGGGTGATGCAACACCTCCTAAAGAGAAGGCGTGCGGACAAAAGGTGTATACATTGTTACATGATCATCAAGCGGCCAAATTTAGGGCTTATTATTGGTAGAAATACGATTAACAACGACCTAGGGTGTCCAAAAATGCGAGGGTGTCCTATAATGACTGACTGTTTTTAAAATAAAATAGCAGGCAAACAGTGAGTTATTAAAGTTATTCTCGCAGGAGAATAATGTGTGAGGTCAGGAATTTCTTTTGGCATTTTTGTAGGGAAGCGTGAAACTGCTGTATTTATTGGGGAAACAGTACTGGAGTTATGAGCGTCATTCTCAAAAAAATATAAAGCCAGAGTGTTTATTAATTCGAGTTTTGGGAGATTAACGTCAGAGGGAGTCCTGAGTAAAAGTATAAAAATGTCAAAACGAAAGTGAAATGGGACAGTACGGCAATAGAAGTACGATCTCTGAAGAAGAGGATCAAGAGGGGAGGAGCTCCCTTTGGAGCGCGATAATGAAAAAAGAAGCACCGCTTCTATAATACCCCATTCGCACTGCACATTTCAATCTAGCTCCACTTCTCAATCGGGTTTGAAATGTGCAATGCGAACGCATTTAGCTCAACTTAAGCTAGATTGAAACTCCTAGAAGTGGATCGAGACGTCGAGCTAGCTTGGCCGCGTTGCATTCTGAGACTAAAATATGAGAAAAACATGGAGGACGACGGTTCAAACAGTTTCGAATAGCGTGTGGGGAGAGAAATGAAACGGGGAATGACGATAAAAAAAAAAGAAAAACGTGGAGTGACAATGCCAAACGTCCATCCAAAATCGTTTGTGGCAGAAAAATATAGACAACGTAAGAAGAACAAAAAGAACAAGTCGATCTACGAGAGAATAGCGGCAGCGATGAATGATTACCGGCTCTATCGAACATGGGACACGTTCAGCGAAAAATTAAAACTTTGACTTCTGAATATAGGCAAGACTTTAATAAATTATTCAATGAATACAATAAATTAGATTACAGTAAATTAATGCAATTTCGAGTTAGCATTAGTAGGATGGTACTAAGTTAAAGAGTATGAAGTAAAATTATTAAATTTCAGTAGTGACTTAGTAACTAGCTCAGGTTTTAGTTAAACCTAGACAATTGCACTACACATTTCAATTTAGCTCAACTTCTCAATCGGGTTTGAAATGTGCGGTGCGAACGCAACTTAAGCTAGATTGAAACTCCTCGAACTGGATTGACTGGAGCTAGTAGCAGGGAAGAGGAAGAACGGGAAGCGCAGGTCGTAACAGTTCCAATGCTATTCAAATGAAATCGAAACAGCGCCACTGGTCTCCAACAGCCAGGCCGCTAAGGAAGGGAACTTCCGCTGTTGATAAACCCTCCCTCCGGCCTTCATGGTGCTGCTCCACAGGCTTCTCCTATCCCCCTCCCCACCCGTGCTGTTCTTTTGACCACCCTCTCGTAAATACTATTTTATTCCGTTCATTTAACGTTGGGCGTACGTATCTGTTCATGTTCCTAATGTGCTCTTGTTCTGTTCTGAGTTGTAACGTGTCAATGCAGCACAATCTGCCACCGCCTGTCTTGACTTGTCGGAGAAAAAAATAAAATCGGGCACTTATCTGCTGGATTCGCTGATGACATTCGTTAAATAGAAGAGCAACTGCCATGAATGCGCCGCGCAGAAACGGCTCTTTGAAGAAACCCAATCACCTTGTAGGAAATTAGATACAAATACAATTTTATCTAAAGAAGGCTAGATTAGAGAGAGTAGAAAATAACTGCTCCAATCTTGGAATTTTATGTTCACCTAATAATTTATTTAGTATGCAGTCACTTATTTAAAACTGTATATTTCATCTAAGGCTCAGTTTCGATTAAAGTCGAAGCGGCCTGGCCGCTTGGATCGCTAATTACATCCGATTTCACTAAATCCCCCGAGCTTCGCTTCCCATTGTAATTCTTCCCTGCTAGTAGTTTAAACTCGATCGAAATAACGAGCTAGCTTGGCCGCGATGCATTCTGGGACTGGGAACACGAGCATGGCCATGGTCTTTAGATAGTAGTAGTGATGAGCTAAGTCGTGACTCTATGTTCACAGGTATAACTGTGACTGCTACTTTTTGATATCAGTGATTTTTACCTGTGAACGTGAAATCAGGACTTGTTTTTTTCCTGTTCCTTAGACAAACGGTGATGATGATTCACTACTATTAATCGTTAAAGATTGGTTTGGTTTGTTTGGTATTAACGTCCTTTTCAATTGCTATGGTCATTTCAGGACGGCGTTATAGGGGCCGCAAATTTTGCCTCGCAAGGGTTCTTTAACGTGCAGCCGGCAAACGACTACACGGGACCAACGGCTTTACTTCCCTTCCGAAGGAAGTGCGTGATCTCAGGATTTCCCCCTGAAAAATCCTCGTCGTCCTCGGCCGGGATCGAACCCGCGTACTCGGGCATCAGAGGCGACCACGCAACCGCTGAGCCACCGAGGCCGATTAATCGTTAAAGAGAACGTGGTGGCGAAGTAAACATTGTTTGATTGGTATAAAAAGGTGTTTATTAAAGAGTATATAATCTATAATGACGCCTTGGTGAGAATAGTATATTATTTAGTTATTGTAAACTTGTATTATCGTGATTAATTCACTCCCCTGTAAAAAATAAATTAGTTGTTTACTTGTGAATTTACCCCCTCCCCTCCTTCATCCGCTATGAAATATAAATACTCCACTAAGTTTGTTTATTCAAATTTTGAAAATTAAATAATATAATTCTCGAAAAAATTATGGCCCGTTTATTACTATTTAATTTAGCAAACGGGTGTTACTTATTTGCCCTAAACAATATGTCACTATCAGTGACATAGCAAAGGTAAATGACGCGCATTTTTTGACCTCGCCCATTGTTGAAGTCAAATAAGTAATATTGGTTGCTTAATAAAATAAAGGGATCATAATTTTTCCAAGAAATATACGGAGTGATCCAAAAGCCAGCTCACGCAGTAACTTGAAAAAAGTATCTTTGGGCGAAATGACTTTTGGATCACCCTGTAGCGCATGTAATTTTATTTTCAATTATTCTCAGTATATTTGAATACAAAATTTATTGGAGTAATACGGTAATTTCTTAGCGGGTGGATGGTGATATTCTAATAAACAAGTAATTTATATTTTTAAAAGTGAACTTGTATACATAATTATACAATATTTTATTGTGAAAGTATACTCTTCCGTACTGTTGATTTTCCATTTCTCTGGCATAATATACCAAGTCAATGTAACCAATACCATACCTAGAAATTCTTACGGGGAGGGGGGAGGCATATCATAGACAATTCTTTCATTGCAATTTTCGACCCCTAAAAGCAATGAAAATGCGGGAGGAGTGCAGCTCTATTTGACCAAGTTTTCCTTGTCCCCCATATATATGGTTTCGTGTTTGATCACTGCATAATTAATGTATAGGCAATAAAATTAGTTGTTATCCCTCTGAGTATACAAATATCTACAAGTAAAGAAATCACGGTATTCCGTGAAGATGCCACTTAGAATTAGATATCACATCTATTGTTTATCAATTGCAGATACAAATAAAATAAATATATCATGAGCCTTTAGGCCTACATGCTCTTCCTTATGTTTTTATGAAACGAAACTTTATGTACGAAATATTATCGATAAACGACATAGAAACAAGCACTAGTACGAAGTGCTTGGTCAATTAATCAACGATCGCTAGAAAACATCACGGAAAGAGCGAATGCTCTCTTTCCTGTGCATTCTGATTGGTTAAAAGAGTTGTTATCGTTAACGCATGCGTCGGTTTCCTCGATTAACCATGAAACAGTGAAAATCACACGTAAAATCACTACTGGTAACGATAACAGGTTCGAGAGTAGCGTTTGTGAAAATCACTGGTAACGGTTTCGAATGTCCGAGAGTAGCAGTGATTACCTGTGAAATATCACTATCAGTGAAAAAGTCACAGGTAGTGAAATCACGCTCATCACTAGATACCGTATATACCCGCGTATAGGCCGGATTTTTTTTTCCAAAATATGACCCCTAAAAACCACATTCGGCCTATGCGCGGGTCAGAGTTGAAGAAAACTCTTATAAGTTGAGTTTACAAAAAACTAAGCAATAATTTTATTTATTAATCCGTTTAGATTTCATTTATTAACCCTTTCACTGCATCAATAAATTTCTGATAAGATAAAAGTATTATGAGAATCTCTAATACGCTGTGGCGGCCATATTGGAGAAAGTATGAGAGGGGGAGGGGCTTCAAACGAAACCAGCGCATTTCTACGTGTTCTGTCATTCCAATACATACAGTAAATTAGTGGTGTGCGATCCATCGTTGGTTTTGTTCAATGGAAATTTCAATGGTGAAATTTTGAAGTTTTCAACCATCGAACGATTTTTACTAAACATCGATTGCCAGCGATGGTGGTTTGCAAACCATCGATGGAAATTTCGATTGTACTTCGATGGTAAATGGTTGGTTAACCCAAATCACCAATCAGTCACTAGACTGCATTAGCTAGGAAAACTGCTAATTAAATACATTAATCTAAACAGTATTCAAAATGGAATATCGAAGCATCGAAGATTCAAGAAAACTAAAAAATTCGATTTCGAAACAGTTTGAACTTCGATACTTTAAGCCTACTGAAAGATGATCGAAACAAAATTGAAAAATGATCGAAAAATGGTTTATAACATAAAATACTTGAAATAATTTTTTTGTATCTGCTACGCATTATAAAGATTATATACCGTTAAAATTTGATTGAATTCCAACAAAAAGTTTTCAAGTTAATCATTCAACATCATAACGCGTTTAGTTTTGAGTACTAACCAGCACGTGTTACAATTTTCACTGCGTAACTCGGAAACTTCTCGTTGGAATTCGATCAAATTATAACGGTATACACAGTCTTATGTGTCCTGTTATTCCTCCAAGTTTCATTAATCTAGGCTTTATAAAACCTGAGTTATTATTTGGAGTTCGGTCATTTGCCCCAAACTGCCGCATGCCTTTTGAACATCGATAGCCTATTATCTCAAAGCGTATAAAATTTAATATATCTTACAGCACATTGTACAAATACATACAAATGCATTAATTAGTGCATCATGTCGCATCTTTTTCCTCAATTTTCCATTATAAAAAGCAAATGCAAAGTCAAATCCCGAAAACAAGATGGAGACGACCATGTTAAACTGTCACTGTGTTCTTGCCAAGTGCGTCTTGAAAATCATCCAAGAATGTTTTAATAAAGAAAGTTAATATGGTTATAATTAAAATATATTATTACATTCACAAAAACAATAAAATGTTTTTGTAATAAAATTTTTTTCCCTCATGCGTTGCATTCCCCCCCCCCCTTTTTTTTGCCTCGGCCTATGCGCGGGTCAAGGCGTTTTCCACTTTTTGGGCTCAAAAACAGGGCGTCGGCGTATGCGCGGGCCGGCCTATACGCGGGTATATACGGTAGTAGATGGTCATCCAACTCCATTTAAAAATGGAGCTAAAGTTTCCAGCTCCCGATAAGGCGGGAACTCCTTTGAAAAATAGCGCTGCATATACAATCGGACTAAAAATGCTTGCAGCACCGCCCGATCGTGAGCTAAAAATTTTTATTCATGATTTCCATGGTCTAGTATCGTTGTGAATATGAAATAAAGGATGGGTCTAATACGATACGGAAACTATTAACTTTATTGCCGACACACGTTTCGGCGTTATACCATTTTCAAGGCTCGCATAATAGTAACAAAATTAATTTTTCCGGTTTTACTGATTGGGTGAACTAAGATTTTGGATAATGGGGAGTTTGCAATGAACCGGGTCCGTAGAGAGATCAATGTTGCTCGGTCATCACCTACAAACATTGACCACCGCGTGACTCCTGCACCTACTGATATTGAGTGTAATGACGATTTCTGGAGTGATTTTGACAGGGAAGTACTCAATCAAAAAAATGTAAAGAGCGATGCTTTCCTACAAGTACGACACTACAATGAAGCCGCCATGATCAAGCGAAAAGAAGATCCACTTGTCTGGTGGAAACAGTACCAAACTGACAAAGAAATAAAATGTGTCGCCAGATCATTTTTGTGTATTCCGGCTACTTCAGTTGCCTCCGAAAGGCTTTTTTCGAAGGCTGGAACATTGATATAAAAAAAAGGGAATGCAATAAGCCGAAAAAATGTAAATTTTGCTTTTTTTTAAACAAAGACTTAACTTAAAGTGACTTGATGAAATGTGTAAATTTTGTTTAATTTTTAAACAAAAATACAAGTTAAAATGAACGAAATTTGAGACAAATTAGCTAGGAAGTATTATTTCATAAAATAAACACTGCACTTGAAGTTTTTTTTAACATATCTTATATCGATTCCAAAATCGATTTAACATCGAATGTATTTGGAAACATCGATGTTTTCCGCAAATCACGCAGCACTACCACCCACCCCCAATGAAAATTAACTCGCTTAAGGAAGAAAATTATAACTCGATTGGCCTGTTTCCAGCCCAATCTCAATCTGGCAACATTAATTTAAAGTAATGCATGGGGTCAGTGGCTATAATAGTAATAGTGTTTTGTGATTGGCTTTCAGGCAATCAAAGTTTTTGCATAAAAGCTAAAATTTTTGTAATTGAAAATATTCCACTCCTAACATCTTGTGAAAAAGGATATCTCTGCGAGTAATTTCGTTCATCAAAGTCGATGTAAGTTTCCCATTCAATTGTAATTTGTACTTTAGTTAACTTATTGTATCATATTAAGTTCAACTGAATACTGCTGTATAATACTGAAATGGTGTAATTTGAGTTAATAATAAAGATTTAGTTCTATTTATGAATTTGCTTTAATTGTTGGATTTTACCCACTTTTGATTAATTGTTTGAGCTATTTTTCAGTTTCAAACATTTTATTAATAGACAGGACTTATAAGAAAAGAGCAGGGTGACTAGCGACCGGGAAAAGTCAGGGAATTTTTAAGAAATGTAAAAAGAGTAGATGCAAAAACTTATATTGTGATAATTTTTATGACATAATTATATTATATTCCAGATGCCAAGTTTAAAATTACAAAGCTCGGACGGTGAAATTTTTGAAGTGGATGTCGAAATAGCCAAAGCCTCAGTTACCATTAAAACCATGTTGGAAGGTATGTTTAATTGCTGAAAATACATATGCAAAATATGTTTTGTAGTTTTGTCGTTCACTATTTTCATCTGCAAGCATTATTTTTTAATAAATTGAATAGATCTTGGAATGGATGACGATGAGGAGGAAGTTGTACCTCTGCCCAATGTGAATGCGGCAATTTTGAAGAAAGTTATTCAGTGGGCAACTTATCATAAGGTAATACAGTTATTAATGGAAACTTGGCAAATGTTAGTTACTCATACCTGTTATGGAGTGTCACCTAGATTTTGTCATAATGACATTTTAACTAGGGCCTATAACAAGCATATGTGTGCAAATCAGAGAGTGATGGCAAGTGCAGGGTGCCATTTTTAACTCAGTCTAACAACTAAACTGTTACCAAATGCATAGAGATTACTATTTCTTACCTTTGAACTTACTGGATTAATGCATTTAACATTGTTGCAGGATGATCCTCCACCACCAGAAGATGATGAAAACAAAGAGAAGAGAACTGATATCTCTTCATGGGACACGCACTTTCTGGATGTGGAACAAGGAACTTTGTTTGAATTGATACTGGTATATAAGAGTTCATTACTTGTAAATGTTTATTGTATTGTTTTTTGCAGGACTTTTTTTTTTATCTTGTATGACTTTTAATTTTACTTAAACCTTAATTTTTGCATATGTAATATTTAGGCGGCTAACTACTTAGATATCAAAGGTTTGTTGGATGTAACGTGCAAAACTGTGGCTAATATGATTAAAGGGAAAACTCCCGAAGAAATCCGAAAGACTTTTAGCATCAAGAATGATTTCTCACCTCAAGAGGAAGAGCAGGTGAATCGATGTAAAATTTTCTGAAATAATTAGCAAAACACGTGGACATTTTCTATCTGTATAAGTTGTGCATGTATTTGGAAATTGTCCAGTTTCCATAATTGTTAGCCAACAATTTGTGTGCTGGAATTTTTACATGCAAATGCCGACTGATTAGCATGTATTTTTCCAGTTAGAGTGTCTGTTTCATTGTTTTTGTGTTGTGTATCTTTAAAGTATTATTCAGACTTCATATCTACACGTGGAATTAATTTTTTTTTTTTTCTGTTTTAACAGATCAGGAAGGAAAATGAATGGTGTGAAGTTAAATAGAAGAACGTGTATTTCGATTATGTATATATATTATAATAATAAAAAAAATGGAAATTTCATTATGTGTTTTTTAATATCCAGTGCCTCACTGAAAAAGAATTCCTTGATGATTATTTTTATTTTATTATCATCTGCTTTGGTATGGTGTCAGTACCAGTCAGTTTCATTGCATTTGTAGGGTCAATCGTATCTTTCCCAATTAATTTTTTTCTGTGTGACAACAATCTCTCTGGAAATAATGATTGGTTCGCCACTTATTGGGTCTTTTGGCTGCAGTGTTTGTACTTTTCTGCTCTGCCTTTCTCCACTCGAATACTACGTGAGCGGAGCCTCAACAGATAGGTCACAATTTTCTGGGGACTCAAGTAATGCTAAGAGAATGAGTCAAACACCTACGCAGAAATCAAATGAAGAACGTGATAGTTTTAGCTTACAACTTAGTACGGTTATAGCTTATAGTCTGGGTCAACGTTTACGGTAATTTTTTCTGAAAAGTTTTCAGGTGTCATCTCATTACTCTAAGTTCACAGTGCGCCCTTCTCAGGGCGATATTTACCTTCTGTTACTTCTTATGCAGTGGTCCCTGGCGTTGGAATTAATATTCCCGTAAATCAGTACATCAAGACGCTCATTACATACTTGCCAACTTTTACGTTTTACACGTAAAATTTACGCTTTATATAAAGGATTTTATGTTTTTCCATATTTTCCCAGTTAGTGAAATGTTGAACTCCTCTCCTACACGAGTAGGTGACGGAACACATTATTACGGAAATTCAATTCTTAAAGTAGGACTATTTTTCCCATCATGAAGGGCGTGGCCTTCGAGATATTATACCTCTGCATCACGTATCATTTCAATGTTTTCCTTCGTGTCGAAGTTCAACCTTTTGACGCTGGAGAAATCCAATGGTGAATTCAAGGTAAAATTTGGATGGGTGGATTTTCAGCCCGCATCTCTCCTTTTATCCAGGAAACTAGCTGTTTGGGATGAAAGGGTGATGGTGAAATAGACAAACAAACATCCATGCCCTCGGTGGGATTTGTACCCGCGACTCGCTGCTTACAAGAGCGGCAAGACCTGCACCTCAAAGCTCTCGGCCACCGAGCCGGCTATGGTAGAATTTTAAGTTGGATAAAGTAGATTAGGACGAGAGCATCATGTAGTTCTTTATCCCTGAAAAGCACCAAATTAGCCATAGAGATAAACAACTAACAGTCAAAACTTGAAAATGCCTAGACACGTGATTTCAAGCTCCATGTGGAGGCCTTATATCTCGAAGGCCACGATAACGAACGCGAAATACTTAAGTGGAGGCCTTATTTCTCACGCCTTGAGTGAAATTGTTGATAAAATAAAATATTTCAGACTTTCAGAGAGAATTATTAAAAACAATTTCTGTTCTTACCTTCATCACGGAAGAGTGAAAAATTTGCTTTCTGTAAAGTGTGTAAATGTGACTTCAACATATCACATGGTGGAAAAACTGCGATTACGAACCATGATATAGGCCTAATTATACGATTATATAAATTTGCATAGGCCTAACTCTAACGTGAAGGATTTTACTCTTTTTATTTTCTGAAAGTTGGCAGGTATGTCATTATTCTTCTGGGTTCCTTGCGTTGGGATTAATTTCCTCGCAAACCTAGCTAAGGACACTTTTTTTCATTTTATTTATTATCATCTTAGTCATTCACAAGCGGGTCCCTGGCGTAGAATTAAGTTTCTCGCAAACCTGACTTGTTCTTTTTTCTTAAAGCTAGGTGCGTCCTTCTTAGGACGGCTTCCTTAGCACAAGGTTACTCTCCCCAGTTCTGTACAAGAATATGATGGCTTCGTCTAAACTAACGACACTGAAGTCGGCAAAGGAGTCTTTGCTAGCGCCGGATCGTAAAAATGTGTCCTGCGAAAGGGCCTACAGGGACGCCTGTTTGGATTCTAGGTTTGCTGCATTTGACCTAGTATTTAATGAAATGCTAGAATTTCTCAGGAATGACATAAATGCCAAGTACAATGCACTGGAGGCGAAGGTCGACTGCTTGCGGATAAGTTTTGACGAGAAATTCAATGGAAATTCAAAATCTCGTACAGACGACATCAACAAGATAAATGATTTTGGAATATCGCCCTGAAAAGGGCGTACCGTGAAATGAGAATAATGAAATGATACCTGAAAAGAGAGTAGAGTGATATCTTGAAGAACTAATCCGTTTTGATCGTCCTGATCGTCCTCAGCCTAGGTTCCCAGGCATAATATCAGGCTCGATGCTGATTTAAACGGTCCTCTCAACCTCTCTATGTTTGGTGGTCTCGTTTTCCTCGATGTCCAAAAGGCCTTTGACCAAGTCTGGCATGATGGGCTCATTTACAAAGTGATTACCTACGGGTTCCCTGACGATCTAATTGCTCTGGTTCGCTCCTTCCTGTCAAAGAGGACTTTTCGTGTTAAGGTTGGGGACTCCTTGTCTGAACCCTGCGATGTAAATGCTGGTGTACCCCAAGGCTCTGTCTTGGGGCCAGCCTTATTCAACTTCTTTATCCATGACTTCCCCAAGTTTGCAAAGTGTAATCTTTACATGTTTGCTGACGACGGTTCCATCATGACATGGGCACGAAACCCAGCACATGTCATCACTCGACTAAAAAAAGCTTTACATCAGTGCGAGAGCTGGTTCATTAAGTGGCGATTAAACCTGAATGTCAAAAAGTGCAAGGTCATGTTTATCACTCGCAAATGCAAAAACCCTCCAAAGCCCCTCTTCTTATTTGGCAAGAAACTTGAGTGGGTAAAAAGCTATAAATATCTTTGTGTCATGATCGACTCCAAACTAAACTGGAACGACCAAGTCCAATCCGCGCTCAACAAGGCAAAGAAAACGAAGTTCTGTTTGATTGCACTTCTAGGGCGAAACAGCGCTCTTGGTGTAGATAACAAACTCTTGATATACAAGGTTGTGATTCGCACTATTTTACTCCATGGAATGCCTGCTTGGGCTTCTATTTGCAAATCTAGGTGGAAGGATCTCCAGACCTTCCAAAATGTTGCTCTCCGATCCATTGCCCAACTTGACAGAAGAGTTGCCAAAAACCACTCTATGTATGACGATTTGGGGATGATCCACATAGGCTCCTTTGTCCGGACTCTTATGAAGAACATTCTACCCAAGATAGAGATTCATGAAAACACCCTGGTTTCTTTTATCCTGGACCATGCACTCGTTGTTAAGGGTCCCCTCAGGTTTCGAAGACCCCGCCATATCTTGGATGTCTGCTTTGATGACGTTAACAAAGCTGCATTCCCCAACTATTGGATCAGAAGTACCCTGCTGATTTTTGGGGACTCTATTCGTCAATCTACAATCTGACTGTCGTCCCTTCTGGGGACTTCTTCTCTGGAGGACTTAAGAGGTTCATCAGGCTTCTCATCCAGTTCAGTGTACCTCCTCTGGTGTACTCTTTGGGTGAGCGTACAAAGTGAGCTTGGCTCCTGGACCACTCACGTCTTTCTTTTAACTTCAGTTCGATTGTCGATTGTTGGGATGTTCTGAAGTGAGAAACTTTTGTGTAGAAATAGCGAGTTGCCCAGTAGATGTGTAGATGAATGGAAGTGTTGCCCTTTTGATCTGATGATGAATAGACGTGTTATTAATTAGCAATAGAACGTCTGATGATGAATAGACATTAATGCCGAATCGAGATGTTCCTGAACAGTGTTAAGATGAGATTGAGAGGAATATCCTCTTTTCATATTGCTAGTTTTTGAAGCCGCCATAAGTTCCGAGTGCCTGATGAGCCGCATTTGTTGTTCCGTAAATGTAGAGAAGAGCCGAGCGCAATCAGAGTCAGCTGCCGCCAACGAAAACCAATCCGAGGGTCATGCCTTAATCAACGCCGGGAGCCAGACGAGATTCACCGCCGATGCTTAGCCCTTCCGCTCCGCCGTCACGTCGTGGGTCACGTCATCAACTATAATGAGGGTCTAAGAGCAATCTAGTGGCAATCCTTTTATTTCTCACGGCCATCAATCATTATCATAAATATTTAAAAGGTGTTTAAATTGTTTCTTATTATATTCATGGTAAATTTTAAAGCAATAAGAGTTGTAATGGGGAATAAGCTTATTTTTCTTAAAGGGATTAATTCTTGGGGCTGTTGTTCACCTAACTGATTACCTTTTCAGCCGGATCTGTGTGCCGGGAATCTTTTAATGTATGGAGCGTCGGGCTAATGAGAATGCTGAACCCCACTCTAGTTAAAAACTGATTTTCATAGGTAGCTTTAGGGTATTGGGTCACGGTTAACTTTTATTCCAATTTAGATACTGTATAAGCCACATATTCGGCGCTGTTTAACAGAATTTATTTCTATTTGGGTATGGAATTTGGTCGCTACTTATTCCCAATTGAGCCACGGGCCCCACAGCGCGAAACCATGAAAACAGAATATTTATGCAGGAATTATATAAATTAAAAAATTCTAGCGTCCGTCAATTTCAGCAGCAGTCAGTTTAACAACATGCAAGTAGTATTTGATCGTGAGATATGTCCTATTTAAAACCACCGGGTTGCTTACCTTGTCTTTTGCCCCGATGATGAAGTTATTTCAAAACGCGTTGGCTGTATTAAAATTCTACCGTTTTGCTATTTCTGGACCCATTTACTTTCTGATATTCAAAGCAATCTTAGATAAGCTCAGTTAGTTGAACATGATATTTTCCAGTTATTTGCCAGTCTTATAATGAAACTTCATTCTCGTTATATTCGTGCTTCAATATTACCTAAACGTTGACACTGAACAAAGATTCATTTAAATTATGTTCATCCATCTCAAATTGAAATAACATTGAATTGAATTAATATTGCAAATTGATTCATTGAAACTCCAACTAAATTTAAAAAGAATTTGTGTGACGCGGGACACCCGACCGAAGTGAAACTTCAAGTGCATGATAATACCCCGCCTTCATCTGTTCTTACATTGGATGATGTAATCAGTGAAAAGGATTAATAACTAAAACTGATTAAAAACACAATAATTTATTCACACAAGCAAGGTGAGTTTATTAAAAGTGGCCCGGTGAACAACGTGTAAAAATGAGCATGAAAATAGATAACAATGATCAAAGATCAGTGCAAGTAACCTAGAGTAGGTGCTGGAAGTGTCCTCCATTGACCTCGAGGCACGTGTCAAGGCGTGTCCACATGTTCCTGAAGGCACAAGCAAGGGTTCCCGCTGGATTGGCCTGAATGGCTGCCTGGACGTTTTGCTGAATGTCGGCGAGTGTGCGCGGATTGTTCTGGTAGACCACACCTTTCAATGCAACCCATAGGAAGAAATCGCAGATCGATAGGTCTGGCGACCGTGAAGGCCAGGTTAGGTTAGGTTAGGTTCTGTTCCTCGACTGATCACATGTTCGGGTGGGAACACTTCTGGATACGGGCAAGTGTTGCGTGCGCAGAATGGGCTGTTGCACCATCTTGCTAAAAGCATTGGCACGCTCGTCATCAGTAAGTTGTGCGCAAAGACGTAGAAGATGTTGTGCACATATCGGTCACTATTCACAGTTTCATTGAAGAACACAGGGATGATGCGGCAGGCGGAGACAGCACACCATACTCCAATTTTTTGTGGTTATAGTGGAGACTCCATGAACACATGCGGATTGACGGAAGACCAGTGGTGCATTTCTGTGAGTTGACGTAACCGGACAAATGGAACCACGCTTCATCTGAGATGAACACATAAACATTCTCCAGCATATCCGGAGCAATGGTGCTCAGGAACCATTCACAAAACTGGCTGGCTTATCCACATAATGCAACTGATGCACAGTGGTCATTTAGAAGGGGTGTAAGTATAAATCCTGTTTCATGATCTTCATTTCACTTTACTGAGACAAGCCCAGTTGCTGAGACAGCCGCCATGATGACGTTTTGGGACTGCGTAACACGTTTTTCAGCAGCTGTCGTACGGACGTCCTTTTGCGCACTTTCTTTGCATTTAGTACTGATCCCGTTGCATGCCATTTCGCAATTAAGTTTTACATTGCACTCTTAGCAGGAGGTTTTCCAGGCACAGCACCAACTTGAAACTTAATTTTAAACTCATCTGCACACTGTTTCCATGACCCATGCCGTGCATAGTGCTCTACCACAAAAAAATGCGATGTTTCAGAGATAACACCATTTTCGCCACTTCGCACAAACGACTACCATGCACACAAATGTCACTCTCTCAACTGCGCAATATCACATGAATGACAAGTCATTTGCAAACTTATTGCACAGTATTTCGCGCCGGGTCACATTTAAAAAACTCACCCTGTACAAGTTTATGATCTACAGGGTTCACACATTCTGGAAAGTCAGGGAAATGAGACTCTTCCAGGGAAAAGTCAGGGACATAGATTTTACTGGAGACATTAAGTTATTTATCGAATTACTGATTAATCTTATTGATGTTTCCAGTTAGGCAAAAATTCTTGAACAAGCCTTGTACCTTGTAATACTGATACTAATACTAATTTTATATAATGTGACAACTAATAATAATAATAATAATAATAATAATAATAATAATAATAATAATAATAATA